>PNEQ01058056.1:12871-84717 GCA_003012365.1 Medauroidea extradentata | reverse complement strand
GTTTTGAGTCTGACATTCGATACTTTTCTACGACTTGTTGCGCGTAGACATTTTGATGTAATTTCAGCTTCTCTTCTGATGTGTCAATATTAATGCCCAAATAGTTGTCAGGGTTTTCTTCAGTCGTTAATTTGAATTCATTTTTCAGAGAATCCAATATCCCTTTCATTTGACTGGTGTCAGATCCTGCAATTAGTCCATCATCAACAAAGATGGACATAAATACAGAGTGATCAGGATTTACGAATACACACTGTTCAGTCTTTAGAGCAGTGAATTGATGTTTGTGTAAAAATTCTCTGATACACTTATTCCATTGGGCTGGAGCTTGCCGAAGACCATAAAGGGCCTTTTGAAGCTTGCACATCTTTGTATCGTCAGAATATCTTTCAGGTAATGACATATACAATTCTTCTTCTATCTTTCCATATAAGAATGCTGTCCTGATATCGAATTTCATCAGTTTGTAATTTTTCTTTGCAGCATATGCTATCATGGTTCTTAGGGTATCTGTGCTGACGATTGGGCTAAAAATGTCATCGTAGTCCACTCCGGCTTGCTGTTGACATCCTTTAACTACAAGACGAACTTTAAATCTCCCATCATCCTTCACCTTGAACACCCATTTACTTGTTAGAATTTTCTGGCCATTTGCTTCGCTTCTTTCGACTAGATTCCAGGTTTGATTCTCTTGGTGTGCTAATTTTTCCTCCTCTATGGCTTTCTTCCACATTTCAGCATCGTCTCCAGTAGTAGCCTCTTCATATGTAAGTAAAAACATAGTCTTTCAATTTTTCAGGTATCTTCTTTGTTCGTTTAATTTTTTCTTTCTCTACATTGTTGTTGCCGCATGTCGTGTTCTCCTGGTTTTCGACACTACTTATAGTATTCTGTAGAATATTTTCTTCCTCAGTTTTTCTTGAGTTACAAGAGCCTGCTTTGACTTCAAATTCAACTTTTTCATCTTCAACATTACCATCATTTTCAAAGCAATGTTCGTTTTCTTCTTCTCTGCAATATATTAAAAGTGGCGGTTTTTCTGGCATTTTTGATGAGTATAGCTCTCTGGTGAATGTAACATCACGTGAAATTATGATTTTATTTTCACTTGGATCCCATAATCTGTATCCTTTTGTCCCATAACCAACAAAAATACATTTTTGGGAACGTTTATCTAGCTTCTTCAAGTGACCAAGTTTTTTAGCATAAGCTATGGTGCCAAATAATTTAATATTTGTTTGAGAGATCAGGTTTTTCACATAGCCATTTTTCTGCAGGTGTGCATTCTAAGCATGATGTCGGACTTCTATTCATTAAATAAGTTGCAGTGTAGAGAGCTTCGCCCCACAGTGTTTTATCAAGATTAGATTCAAAGAGTAGTGAGCGTGTTTTTTCCATCAAAGTTCTGTTTAGTCTTTCAGCTCGACCATTCAACTGAGGAGTGTATGGGATTGTATAATCCAAAACAATTCCTTTTTCCTTGCACCAAGTTTTCCAATTCGTGCTAATATATTCTCCACCATTATCTGAACGCATCTTGCATACTTTAGAAACCCAATATCTTTCTGTTTCTTCTATGTATTCCTTTAGAGCGTCGACTGCTTCGTTTTTTCTTGAGAGTAGGTAGACTTTAGCAAAGTGTGTACAATCATCGAGCACTGTAAGAAAATATTTTTTTTTATTCCAAGTCTCACTTTCTACTTCTACTAGATCAGTGTGAATCAGTTTCAAGGGTTTTTCCGCACGTTTATCATTCTCATTAAATGGTTTTCTTGTCTTTTTGGCATTTTGACAAACTTCACATACAATGTCTTTAACTTGAGTGCTTTCTAGGTCAAGGCCTACTGACATCTTTGCAAGTTTTTTCATGTTTTTCCAGCTTAAGTGTGCCAATTTCTTATGCCAATCAAGCAGTGAATTTGTTTCAGATGAGAAATGTGCAGTTTCGTCTATAATAGGGTGTACTTTTATTATATATAGGCCTGAATTTTGCTTTTTACCTTCTAGAACATCTTTTCCATCTATACTGATCAGAACCTTATTATTTGTGAATTTTACTTCACCTCCATTCCGAGTGATTGCTGGAACACTAAGCAAGTTTGTCTCGAGTCCAGATATGTACAAAACATTTTTCAATTCACATTCATCAGCTATCATCTTACCTATACTCTTTGCTTCCAAATGTTCGCCCTTTTTAGATGTATATACAATTTGAGACAAGTCCCTTTTTTCAATAAGCAAGTTTTCATTTACCATGTGAGAAGTTGCTGCTGAATCTAAAACAAACAGAATTTCTTTATTTTCACTGGTTACAAATCCACAATTTGTTCTTTCTTCAATGCTAAGGAAACCAACTCTATTTTCATCCTTCTATTTTATTTCATCGACGTGTTTCTTCCTGAAAAAACATTTATCTTCTGGGTGATTGTTTTTCTTACAAAACGAACAATTTGGGTAACGTTTTGTCTTCTTATTCTTGTTTTTATTTTTAGGGCAGTCACGAAGAAAGTGTGTTGTTGATTCACATCCATAACATTTTAGACGGTTTGTTTTAAATGCGACAGATTCATTACTGGCATCAGATTTGGTGTAATAACGAATTTCGTCTCTCAGAATACGTGCCTTTAGTTTTTCCAACGTTTTTTCATCTTTTGTTACCGATTCCCAAGCTGTTGTGAAATGAGGTTGAAAACTTTTCGGTAGAATCGACATGATACGTGCCATTTGCATTTCCTCATCAATTTTCTTCGAAATTGCGTTTATTTTCACCACAATATTCTCAAGAATACTCAGATTAGTTGCCATATCTTTACTAGTATCAAATTCAAACCTAAAGAATTCTTCCATCAACATATTTTGTGCTTGTGCTTGGTCTCTCATATACAGAGTTTCTAGCTTCGCATACATAGCTGCAGCACTTGTGCAATTAACAATATGAATTTTAAGTTTTTTGTCAATTGTAAATACAATGATTTTTTGAGCTTTTGCATCATCTCTTAACCACTTATCTTTGACTCTTTATCGCTTAATTTCTCAGTGCCAAACACAACATGTTCTATTCCTGATGAACGTAGTAACACAGAAATGTCGAATTTCCACATAGCAAAACTGTTATAATCAACTAACATTTCGACGGATGATAAATCTGAATCTTTCTGTGCCATTTTAACAAGCTGTGTCAGTACCTTTAATTTTGATTCTAGATGCAAATATGTGTCAGAAACAAATTAAACTTACCACAATGGAGCATTGGTTACAATTATAACATACCACCATGAGCATTGGTTCTAATAAGTTTCTTCATCATTTCCACAAGACAATGTTTCATTTACCTTTCTCTTTAGAAGTCTTCTGGGCCCGTAACCTGTTGAATTTTGTTGTACTTGTGAATAATGAAACTGCATCTATATTACTAGGTTTTATACAGCCTTTATTTTGTCTTGCTATGTTTTACAAACGGTTATTTTCATAGCTGGTATTCCATACTGTTGTCTGCATAGAGATATTACATTCAAAGACTATTTGCAAAACATAGAGCTTAACACACACAATCGATACTTCCTTGATGACAATTAGCTATAAAATATTGTATTAAGTTTTTCTTTTCTTAACATAAATCAGACCTCAAATTGTGTTGTCTGCCGTTGTGGTATCGTTTTTTCTTTCTTTCTTTTTTATTTGGTTGTTCCAGTTTTATTTGTCCCAATTCTATTTATGAAATTTTATGTTGTGTATGCATCATGTTGAATAAATTACACTCTGCTTATTGAAAGTGTCTCAGCAGCGAGTCTCAATTTTACCGAGCAGTGTAGTAACACGTAAAATTGAAAGTCATTTAAAGAGGGGGTTTTTTTTTTGCTCATAGGTTATGTGCATACCATCACAGATTAAGTTAAAGGTTACAGTTTGTACCGGTATATTCTGAAAGACTTGGTTTCGATTCCCGGTACGGTGGCGTTTCATAGTTTTCCGAGATCACTCGATGAAAACCCTGCAACAGATGGTAAGATGTTTATGATTCCTTAATTGATGCTTCATTATTCATGCATTTGGTTTTGCTACTAGCAAAAATGCTCCAGTGCATTGTTAATTGGCTAAACCTTACTGATAATTCTCATATTCAGAACTATGGGAAGAGCATAGATTAATTTTACAACGAACAAGAAAAACTTTTGATATACTGAGGTTGTAGATTTTTCGTATAAATTTACAACAAAATAAAATAAATTACATTTCTGTCCATTTAAGCTTCTTTAATAACTGGAGAAAAAATATCTCAACACATTTAATTAAAAATTTAATTGAAATTTTTTTTAGAATTCCTTGCTTAAGAATAGGCTTGCCATCTTTTTAACTTTATTTATTTTCATAATTTCGAATTTTATAACTGCTGCTTCCCAGATATTTGACCCAAAGCACACCACTGCTACAAGTTGCATATTTGAAGTGAGTTTTTTTTTTACAGTTCAGAAGAATGTCATTGTGTACAAATTTCTACAGAAAAATACTTCTCGTTTGGATGTAATATACTTACAGTTTGAAAGCCAGCTGATTGTGTTTGTGTAAAAAATCACTTATGAGACAGGAAAATACCGCTTTTTCCATGGTAACAGCCGTATAAAGCACCACTCTTACAACTGTCGAACTATAGTTATGGTTTTCGTAGATAAACACATTAGGTGCCGGATTTCTAATAGCTGTAGAACGATTTTCTGACATGTACGACGGGTCCCTTAGTGATAATCTTTTTAGTCATAGAAGGGAAAAAAAGTAATTCTCCTATAAGACTGAATATGACCCTGTTCATGCAGGAAGGACATAGTTAACAGTTAATTTCTTCTTTGTTGTGCTTGACACTGCAATATCCTCAGGTTTGAATTCGTGGATAGCTACAGTGAGGGTCTGTATTATCAACTCAAAATACAAGAGCTGAGTAACTAACCGCTGTGCATTACAGCCTCCGAATAGCAACCGGGTAGCTATTAGTCATTTATTCTGTAGTTATTTCGTATGTTGGTAATAAAACTGCACTCAAGACGCAAAAATATTAATAAGAAAATAATGGACTTCGTCAGTATTTTATATTTTTGCTGATTTGTACTTCTTGTTGAACACTTAAGTAGATTTTCAACTCATATTATTGTAATAGTAGATCGGCGATAATTTATAACTGCCATAATTTTAAAATGATGAATACGCAATAAACGTTGCAATAATGTCGTTTGAATTACAACAATGTATAGCGCTAAATTTAAAACTAAACAGCGTACAAATACTGTAAATACAGACTTTTAAAAAGATAAATTAAATACTGTTAGGAAAGGAAATTAGTTATGCTGTGCTTTGTTATCTGTTAGTTGTCAATGTGAATGGCAGGAAATTTCGTATCAATATTCCGGACGTAGTTCAAAACATTTTACGACATAACAAAAATAAATACTATTACAATTATTTGCTAGCTGTAAATAATTTTAATTATTGAGAAACTATTTTCCGTTATTCTTATTACAGACCGTGGTCTGTGTTAACAATTTTATTTAATAATTGTAATATTTTGTTTTAATTAAAAAATTTTTGCCATCAGTTTTATGTTGTCCAACACAAACAACTTTTTTTACAATCAACTCCAATTAATGAGAGTTCATAAAATGCTACAAATATTATCGACTTTCGTCTTCGACATAACCAGTTTTACGACTATACATGTGTACATGTACAAAATAAAAAAAAAAAACTTTTAAATCACCGCCTAGTTCCTGAGTTAAATTAATCTGTCGCAGTCAATAGGCCTACTGTAAGCGTACCTCAGCATTGCATTGTTTCCAATAAATATTGGCTAACTTCCATTTAACACGAATCCTAACCTCAACACGCCTCTACTTCGAAAAACTACTTGCCGCCATTTTAGGCCGGGTCTCAAATAAGAGTGTGTTCACTCTCACTCCACACTCTCACTCTCGCCCACTCTGGTTCACTCTTCAATTAAATTGAGACAGCCACCCTCGGATGCACCCTCAAAGCACTGCAACCTAGCGTGTTAAAAGGAAGGCTGAGAAAATAAATGAGTGCAGAAAACTCACAGTAAATGTTTTCCACGTTTTCCAGTTCCACTTTTAGGTTATGGTTTGAATTTGAAGGAAAACAAAGATGTCTTCCCGCAGAGTGGGCGAGAGGAAGCATCGTCGCTCACTCTGGCTCACTCTCCCTTTCGCCCACTCTCCCTCGAATTTGGGACAGCAGAGAGTACACTCTGTGACGTCAAGAGGGTGCGAGAGAGTGCTCTCTGGGCTATTTGTGACACAGCCTTAAGTCTCCGAATAAGAAACTATCCGGAGGTAAAAGCGGCGAGGAATAACCTGTCCGACGAATAGGTAGCAGAATAGCCACTATTCGGGAGTCGTAATACGGCTATCTAAGTTATTCAGGGAATAAAACTTATTCAGGACTATATTCGACGCTGGTAATATAGGCCCTAAGAGTTTCAGATTTTTTATTATATTGGTAATATGCAGATATGAGATAGGAAGGAGTTTAAGGATGCTTGTTTGCTTGTTTATTCTTCACACTGTTATGAGTGACGAGAAGATTGTGATGTAACAGAGTTGAACTATTTGACGAGCTGCAAATTTTTGCACCAATTCTTCCTTCTGGAAGCTCTCCTGCAAAGCCTTATGATTTATGACTAAAAATTGTTATATGGATACCTTCCGCGTTTTCCTTGCTGTGAGGACTTTTCCTACACTACCAAGAGTCAGCGGCCAGATTCTTAATTTATCCCAAACACGTTTGAGTGGATTGGTATCAATGACTACTGAAAATGACTTGCTTAAAGGAATTCGCAAAAAATAAAGCCAGCAAATATTTTTTCCCCCTCACTGTCTTGTATTCGGATTGTGGTCATATTCATTTATATTTCACCATTTATTTACACTAATATCGTGATTTATTTTTTTTTAATAAGTAGTGTGTGTTAATAAAGTTACTGATAATCTTACAATACTGTCATAAGGCTGCCGCCTGCTTGGCGCTTGAACTACGTGCAGTGTGTTCGGAGTTACGTTTCTTCTCAGAGACCAGTAAACGTGCGTCCACAATGCTTATCTACGAAAAGAAAACTCACTTCAAACTGCTTGTGAATGTGACTTTCAAGACAACACGCACATTGGAAGCATTATTTTAAAGCTCTCAAACTTGGCTAAAATCGCCTTTTTCACGCGCTTGTTTCTCAAGATATATGTAACGGATTTGTTCGAAATTGAGGTCTACAAGTACATTGGACTTTGCTACAGTGACGTGTTCAATAAGATTATAGGGTCACCGCTTAAAGTCCCACAGTAAAAACATTACGGCGGGAACACAGTGCGCGCGTTTACAACGTTGGCCTTAGTGGCAATAACACAATACATGTGCCGGCCGACGTCGCTCCTAGCGCCTCATCGATCTTCGCCTCACACAAACACAAACCAGGCGGCCGCCTTAAGGTTGTTCAAATGCGATAAAATCATAATTTTATATATTTATGAAATAGTGTTAGTTTAGTAGACGATAATTGTGAGTACAGTTTCCTCGTTGAAAACAATTTTAGCTCCCATAGTTTTCTCATAATGGTGCGACAAAGTCAAAATTTGCTTGTTCTGCAGCCATGCAAATAATGAAAACCAACTGACCTACATAAACAAAATAATTCACTGTGATATAACATCCCGTGAATTATGCAATAAAGGATTTTAAAGACCATAACGTAATATTTTGAATTTTTTTTTAAAATCGTTAATATAGGCTGCAAGAAAAAGTTGAAAATTCAGAAATTTTTTTAAATACAAAACTTGTTCATGAGATTTTTCAAAAATGTTTCATTACGTAGCCCATCATGTGTTATTTCACTGTGGATTATTTCACTTACGTAAGTCAATTGGTTTTCACTATTTGCATGGCAGCAGAACATGCCAATTTTGACTTTGACGCACCATTGTGAGAAAATTATGTGAGTTAAAATTGTTTCAGAAGAGGAAAATGTACTCACAAGTATCGTCTACAACACTAACAATATTTCATAAAAATATAAAATTATGATTTTATCGCACTTGAACACCCTTAAGGCAAAATGTTCCAAAACAATTTTATTTATGTTTCTGAAATTATCATTTTTAATTTTTACAGAAAATGGAGGGAGGCGCCGGAACGTTGTTTGCTTACACTTGAAAAATATGTATAGACCCGGCTCTGATATCTACTGTGCATGACCAAAAACTTTGTGCGAAAGTGATTCACAATTGGATTCTTATGAGTATTGGCCAGGAGAGAGAAGGAGGGGGGACACTGTTCCTCCCCTAGAATGAGAGGAAGGACAGTTCAGGCATTTGTAATCACTCTTGGCTTTATTATTTTTAAATATCACAATTTCTGTTAGCTGTATATTCAATATTTATACTGGAAAATCACTTAAAAAGCACCAAATTGCACACTAAAACTAAAATTTTTCCGGGGGAGGACACCCGAACCCCACGCTTTAATAAGTCGTTATAGGAAAAAAACTCGAAATAAATTTCTGTCAAAGATCCTGCCCCCTCCCCCTCTTTTTTACAAGACCTGTGCCGAAGAATGCCGGGAGTTGAGAACTAACCGTAATAATTAATTAATTCAATGAAATCACACCGCATTGAAATTATGTAGACTACCTGTAGAAAAGTGCGTGGTTATAAATAGTTAATTTTTTTAGGTATTTTCAAAATTTACTCTTAATAACAAAAACTATGAAGATGGATGGCAACGGACGAGGCAGGCGACGTAAGAATAAAAATTGTGTTCAGTTTATGGTGCAGGGCAATTGTTGCCAACTTCGTACGTCTTCATTGAAAATAAGGTTGAACTATTGCTTGCATCTTATGTTCCCTGTTCCACTCTACATTTTAGTAAATTCAGCGTTATTGGATTGGCAAAGGATTATTTCTGCCACTAGTTACGCAGGAATAGTCAAGGGCGCGGTAGACTGCAGTTTTCAACATTGCATTTTATTTTTATATTTGGACCAGTTATTGTACCTTATTTAAGACATAAATCGTGACTAAAATCTGCTCTTATTAACTTTTTATGAATCACAGTTTTTATATAATAACTCGTCAAAGTAAAACTTTGCATTTTACGGTTTTAAGTACGACACTAAAACCAACTGACACGCCAAACTGAAAAAAAAAAAAATCAGTGCGAATAACGATATTACAGTCTACAAGTTCTGCTACATAAGTACAAAAATAAAATACTTTCTTATTTAAATAAAAATACCGATATTTTTAATGAAAATTTTTAAAAAATTCAACTTTTTTAAATACAAAATTATTTTCTTTGTTGTTTTATATAAAACTCCTTGAAACTGGCAACATCGTTATTCGCTGTGCATTTTTTTTTTTTTTTTTTTTTAGTTTAGTATGTGAGTTGGATTTAGAGTCCTACTTAAAATCGTACTATGCAAATTTTGACTTTAACAAGCCGTTATGGAAAAACTATGATAGATAAAAACAATTTAATTTAATGAGAGCAAAATTCAGTCGCGAATTATGTCTCAAATAAGTAGGAAATATCTTGTACAAATACAAAAATAACGTAAATGACGATGAAAAATTGTTGTCTACTGTGTCCTCAAAAGTGGGAAAATTATTGTGTCGTAATTTCCGGTTTAGAGAGCTTTCGTAAATATTGAACTGATTTAATTTTTGCGAATAATTAGAAAGCTGAAAAAAAAATCAAGTGATTCTTTTCTTTACGTAGCGTAGGTAACAGTAGTTTTATTACCTTCTCTTATTCTCTAGCACTACTAGCAGTGTAAACTGTCCCTTGCCAAATTCACCATAAGAAATTCGCTGAATCTTCTTGTAGTAGAATTAACCTTAGTTTTGACAATATGTTTTTATAGGTTTGTTTTGTAGACAAAAATAAAAGTTAAGTCTAAAATATGGCGTGTGCTGGATCGAAGGACGGTTTTACTAGGAAAGTACAAAAATAATTATTCTGCGTTGCAACTCTTCGCACAGCGGTATGCTCTGTTGTCGAGTACTCTGTGCGTTAATCACAGCTCGCCCCGCCCCCCTAGGGCAAACATTTGCTCACGTCACTCACGCCGCGCGAACTACCCTTCCAATAGGCGGCAGACGCAACAAAGACGGGCCTTGCTTTTAACGAGCGCGGCGCGCGTATAAACACTGACTCGACCGGCATATGTCGCACCTCGTGAGCTGGCTGAGTGCTAACAGTCGCCGTGTTTATACAACCTTGTTTACAGCTTGTGCAACTGTTTCACCTTGCTTGTTCTAGATGTATATGCCTGGCACTCAGCAGCTCAGGCTCCATGTACACTTACAGAGTGATGCCGCCTGGCTGAAAGCTACTCAATACAATCAAGTCCCGCTAACCGATCACCCGGATATCACGAACAGCCGAATAATCCGACTAACCGGATAATCCGACCACCCTGATAATCCGACCACCCTGATAATCCGAACACCCGGATAACCCGAACATCAGGATAACCCGGCCACCCTGATAATCCGAACACCCCGATAATCCGAACACTCCGATAATCCGAATACCCTGATAATCCGAACACCCCGATAATCCGAACACCCCGATAATTCTAACACCCTGAAAACTCGAACACCACGTTAATCCTAACACCCCGATAATCCGAACAACTGGATAACCCAAACATCCGGATAACCCGGTCGCCCTGATAATCCGAACACCCGGATAACCCGGCAACCCTGATAATTCGAACACCCAATAATCCGAACACCCGGATATTTCGAACGAGTGAGAGCGGGGAAAAAAATTCGCAATAATACATTTTTACATTATAAAAACGCAGTGACTAAGTGCCATACTCTATTTCGTAAATATTAACAGTTCTAAAGGTATATATTTGTTAATTATGTTTCATGTTAAATACGATATCAGTTAACATTTTTGGTTATAAAATTAACCTGAAATATTAAGTGCACCTTATGTAGTCCTACATTTAATTTTGTCCGGCATCATGACTGACTTAAGATGCGAACCCTTAGGACTGTCAAATTTTATAGACTTTTACGGTACGAGTATACACATAGCACATTCTTTACAAGTATTTCGTATAAATTTATGCGTATTTAATTCTCTTGCCTTCTTTATTTTGGGAAGAGACTTTATATACTGAACAGTTTTCGTGGATGTGGGCGTTGCGAGTGAATGTTACTAAGTTCCAGAAAATACACCAAAAAATTAAAGCCATTATTAGCTGTCAGTAATCATATAAATTGACGCACATATAATCCAAGAGAAATATAGTCACTGTATTCAGAAAGACGACAAAAAACCAGGATTTTTTTGTTCTGGTTTTGCTTCATATTTCTGGATACAGTGACTATATAATTCTTCCGGTGTTGTATGTATGTTCTATGATTGTCTGAGGCAGATAATACTGACCTTTATTTTGTTTTGCTATGGGTCTTCATTGTAAGATGGTCGTCTGTGCAGACCGTCCAGCCAGGCCCTCCGTACCTCGCAGAGTTGAGATAAAAGTGCAGATGGAGTATTAGCAGCATATACTAAGACCAAGCCTACCGTGTTTATTCAGGTAACCGATTCGAATCCCAGCTCGATCACGGCTGTTGAGCTTCCTTTCTTCCTCATCAGCTATTTTAACCTCATTAAACGCTCTCACCTCGCCTCAAATACCCTACCTCTGTTTGCTTAGCTTCTGAATTTTTAATGTGTGATAATTCAGGAGCATTTTTTTTTCTGTACTTTACCTTCGTGGCTTGGATGCCATCTGCGTAACACCATTCAATCCAATAAGAACGAAAAAAATGCAGAAGTACCAATGACAAAAATGAAAATTGTGCTAATCTGCATGTTCTGACGTTGGTATTAGTAAGGTTAATTATACTACATGTTGGAAAGAAAACATGTTTTCTTCTGAGAGAGTTTGGCACAGGAAAAAATTCTGCCACTAGTGGCGTTGATATCGATAACGGGTCTATTAAAATACATGACCTTAGTAAAATTAATTTTAAGCTTATTTAATCTTATATTATAGAGATGGTGAAATTTCGTGACTTCAATGACCTGCATGCTAGAATCAAATATCCTATCCATATTCAAGCCCTGTCTAATCGTTCTTTGTCTGCTGTTCCACTGAGTAGCAGCTAGTGGACAAATGGTCGAGACTTGAGTATGCATAGGATATTTGATTCTAACAAGTTGGTCATTGAATTCACGAAATTTCTCCATCTTTAGAAGGTATCTGTTATTTTACGTTACCGTGTCAGATATTTAGATATTTTAATCGTACATAAAAACTGAACTACAAGAACATGGGGGCTGAAGAATTGCACAGAAATTACTGGCTTGTGGAAACAAGAAATTTCTGATGGAAATGGTCGCTTCAACTTAGTACGTATGGAGTATTCCGAGGAGCAGTAAGTATTGCGCGGCATGTTAAAGCGAGGGTTGAAAGCAGGAAACTTGGAGTTATCTATTTGAAAAGTGTTCGACAAGAGGCGGGTGAAGAAAGTGCTTCTGACAACCGCCAGGGAATGGCGAGAAGACTGCGCCACGCAGATGGAAAGATAAAAATAAGTCAGTTGTGTCTCTCTCTCCTCTTGTTTAGCGGGTTTCGTTTAGTCATAAAAACATCGGGCGCATAGCTAAAAAAAAAAAAAAAAAAAAAAAAAAAAAAAAAAAAAAAAAAAAAAAAAAAAACCAGACGTCTCACCTCCTAAGAAGTGTTACTACGGAAACGTAGAACGTGTAATCTACTCGGTAGTAGTATTGATCACGTGATAGGGTCTACTCCGTCGTTGGATATGAAACGGTTTTTTTCTGAGCTTACATAAACTCGTAAGGGCCGTATCTATAGACCTCTTTCGAATGACAACCAACTACTCACCAATGCTTTCTCTATGGGAAAAGCAGTTGGCTGTCATTCGAAAGCCGTTTATAGATACGGCCCTAAAGAGTAGCAGTATTTTAACGACCTATAAAAATGTGGTGAAATTTACAGAAGTGGTATATTTCAGTCGCCGATAGCGTACACATGTATTATAAGACGAGTACAGCGAAGAATATCCTTTGGTACTGGTACAATATACATTGCCATTGCCTACAAGTTACAGAGTTAACCCCCCAAACATGTAGGCCTACATAGCAATAAGGGATTGCAAAGTGAATCTTCCCTGACACGTAACCGCTACCTTATGCATTCTTCGAGAGTTAACGATATGCAAATAAATTGAAAATGTTTAAAATGCATATGTTTAGAAGACGTATTAATGAATAATTACATAAATTATTCCATTCCTTAATTACGTTCTCTGGTAACATTTTTATTTGAACTCCTCCAGACTTCACGACCAACAAAATTACTGTAGGCCTATTTCGACTTCGTTTTTTTTTTTTTTCCGTGAAAATGCACACAAATGCCTTAGAACATATTTTATTTTGCGTACACACGCGGGAGCCTGCGTTTGTTTACTTTTTACGCGAGCTTTTCTGTTTTTCGTCTGCTGCTGGGTATATAGCCTAAGATCCGACGGCGAATTCGATTAGGGTATTTAGAGTTCTTGTAGGCAGGTAGACTTTTATCGCATGAAGTTTCTGGCTCGATTGTTGGAGTAACGTCTACTGTATCGAGTAGCTCGAGTAAGGTTTTCGTAAGTGCCTAAAGCCCGATACATATACAATACCGTACCAAATTCTGTACAAATGGCACTGCGATAAATGTACCACAACTACGCTGGTTCCAGACCGAATTCCATACTTAATTTCATAGATAGAGCCCGTCCTACTTTTCATCGTAGTGTATGTTTACGCGCATGCGCAATGTACACTTACAGCAACGAGCTATAGGCCCTATAGTAAACATAGAAGGGCGGAAACAGCAATCTCCAAGGCTCTGAGGTGAAGCCCAATTAAATGTGGTATTTTGACCCTAGATAAAATGGCGGACTCTTATATACGGTCGAGAGATGAGAGCGATTACGCTAATTTAAACATTATTACAGTATAATATATTACAATAATTATTGGCATTTTTCCTGCGTTTAGCGGGAATATAGTGGAGCTATAAAGTAACGGATTTTATGCGAACATATGACGGAAATTTCAACATTATGTTGGCCACACTGCTGTTCGCCATGTTTTCTTGGGTCAAAACAGCCATTCAGTTGGGCTTCACTTTGGAAGCGTTTCCGCCCCTCTATGTTAACTATATAGCTCGTTGACTTACAGCCACAACGCTTGCGAAGTACGCAAGCAGGGTTGTCAATGCGATTTTAAAATAAATAAAATTCTTGATTCCTACTAAACACACAGCTGCGGGAGTTATCCAAACGAAATGATGCGATATAGTTTTAAACTTATTTGAGAGTCACGTACTTGTCTTGGATGTGAAATAATTTTCTGGAATTCTACAATTATTCTATATGAATTATAGCAACCAACATCACATAGGGTACATATTTTCTTCTTTATGTACCGAAAGTTGTTAGTAAACTGTGACAGTGTGTACGCAACACAGAAGCTTTGCTGCATTATTCTTGTATAAAATTGCTATCGATATTTATGAACAGAAATAAGTAAAAATTGAGTAGGGTAGTGTGAACCGGGCTTAAGATTAGTTCTACTTTAGGTTGAAAAGATCAATATTATAAGTTGGTGCTAATTTGATACATATAAATATAGGTACCACCGGTAAATATGTGAACATAAGCATTTTTATGTTGGTATACGTTTCAAAAACTGACACCCACAAAATTACTTTACCGAGTATAGGATACCGAACAGTTGACAATTTATATTGTTAGTAAGAACAGAATCTTGAAGCAGAGAACAGTTCAAAGTATGCTAAAAAGTAACGAACAATTCTAAATACACGAATTAACTGCGAAAGAAAGCCAGCAGTATCAAGTGCCTCTTTAGCTCAGTGGTAGAGCACTGGTCTCGTAAACCAGAGGTCCTGAGTTAACCTCACAAGAGGCAATAATGAATTTTAAATATAATTTTTTAAGCAGCAAGTATGTCCAAAATCAAATCTGTAAATAACTATTCAAACAAATGGAGATCTGTTAAAACTGAAATGGATATTAGCTAGTCCTTGTGATCTCATAACTAGTGATAACACAGTAACACTTATGTAGGCGGTTCGGGATAAAGAGAACACTAAAAAAAGCCATGCTAAAGTTCTATTTTCAGCCAATAAGTATCTTTCCGCGAGGTCTTGTCTGGGCACTTCACTTGATGTTTGCGCATGTAAGAGAAAGTGTAAAGTCGCTAGGAACTTATAGGCCTACAGTTTGGTTTAAAAAAGTTTATTAACTATATAAAATAAAATATGACGATTTAATTTGATTTTACTTAAGTAATGTTGTATTTAAATAGGAAAATACACGGCACTACATCCGGCAAGTTGCTGCCAACCATACTAGGAGTTATGCAACTATTGTTAATGTTAAACTGATACGCAGTAAGTGTTAGTGATATTTTTCGAATGACCTATAGTAATATAATTTTACTGTTTATTGGGTTTGAGACGCGATCAGTAGTCGACTCAAATGCTTTGCAATGTGTTCGTAAATACTTTATTTTTACGAAACAAATTTTTCACTTGTGCCCATTGTGTCAGCGTACGAAAAGAAAACACACCTCGGACAAGATCGGAATGTCATTGTTGTCACACTAAACTCGCTAAAATCACTAGCTTGAAGCCTTCCAACATAGCCAACAACGGTCTTTTCAGAATGCCGTACTTCAAAATGTACTAACCGGACGTGTGTAGAACTCAGACAGAAACGCGCGGTGAACTTTGCTACAGACTTCCCACCAATACAATTATATGCTCACCGCTTGAATTCCCATAGTATAATGGGTCTTACATACTAGTCCAGCGCTTGGCTCGTTGTGGCGGTGTCGTATTTGATGCACGCTTCAAGGTCGCTCTTATAGTTCCGTCACTTTTTAGCCTGCAATACGCAGGTAGGCGGTGCACTTAAATAATAAACACAGCGTTCAGACGTTTACGTGTGATGTCCCAATAAAATATATTATCTACTTATATGTATATATATATGTATGTATGTATATATATACATATATATATATATATATATAAATCTATGTGCATAGGCGCAAATAGAATGGACATTTGGGGAGGGCACAATTCTGTGAATACTATTATACTCAAGCTACCTCTCCCTACCTGTAAGTAACGTAGCCAGAATTTACGAATTTCAGACGGGGAAGGATGGCTATATTGCGGATATTAAAGGATCACCCACCACATCTTCAAGGGGGGAAGGGGGGAAGGGGGTCCTCCCCCGGGAAAATTTCGGATTTCAAGGCGCAAAATAGTGCTATTTTAGCAGTTTTCATTGCTAAACATAGAATATTCTACTGGTAACAGTATCACTGAATATTCAATATTAAATTAATTGTAAAATTTAAGACCATGGTTGGTTATATATTTGGGGGCGGCCGTGCCCTAGTGCCCCCCCCCCCCTAGTTACGCCTATGTACGACGTGTGTATGTATATGTTCCCTATGGACTCCAAAACGGCTGGAGCGATTTTGACGGAATTTTCAGGAAATCTTCAGGTTAGCCCAGCGAGTGATCGTGTGAAGTTTGGTAACGATCAAATCAGCAGATTTTTGTTTTTGTGTTTTGCCAGTTTTGTCATATTTTCTCTTCAAATTTATTCATAATTAAAAATAAATTAATATAAATTATTTAATAACTATTAATTAATAAATAGTAGATTAATTAATTAGGTAGAATCAAGACTTGGAAGTGTGCGGCACGTCTGTGCATAGGTGCAGTTCTTGACTATAAGTAATTAGTGCTACCCCGAGTCGCTAGTTTTAAATAGTTTTCTCGACTTGACCTGAAAAGCGTAAGGATGTTCGTGAACCGTCGTGAACGGATGCTGCAGCAGCGCTTGTGCTGAGCTGTACAGAGGAAATCTCTGGGATCAGAAGGGACTGCCACCCCACCCACTCGAGAATGCTGGAGGGAGTGATGACAGAAACACGACCTGCCAGCCTCTAGGAATGATAAAAGGAGGGGGGCGGGGGTCATGAAGGGAAGAGAGACTCGCCCCGTCTTTTCCCCCGGTGACTTCCGGTCCTGACGTCCCCCCTGAAGACGCTCTCCGGTGAAACAGGCGGCCCTGTGTCCTCGGGAGTGAGGGGCGGGGTCCACCGAGCTCCGAGGGTGTAGTATAGCACAGACCTGCCTCTTTTTATTCTCCATTCGACCGAGTTACCGCGGCTCTGATGACTTTCTTTGACTTAGGGACGACGGCGGGTGTGGAAGTACCAATAAGACCGTGCAAGAACCTTCATATATAGGGCAGGTTTCACCACTGTTTCATTTAAGTCGCCTTAACTAAGCGGAGTTTAAATTTCAACTCCATACCTATTTAACTGCTCCTAAGAACTTATATTTTCACTTCGTAAATAATTCAGGTAACTAGCTCGGTTTAGCTGTTTCATTAACCAAAGTTTAGTACCCAACTTTTACAAAATTGTATTTATCAGCAAGGCGGTGGCCAAGATTCAGCCAATAATCAATAAATTGTTGGACTCATTATCTATGAACAACAATAAATAATTTATAATCCTTTATTATTGAAATTTCACTGTGATTCAAATAAACACATCACAAAGTATAGGACAATATAAAAAAGAAAAAGCATTTTATATTTCACAGTTTGAAAAGTAAGTTCGGTACTCGTTTAACGATTCTGTGTCTATAAACAAATTTTACTGAGACATAAACATAACGCGAAATGTTGGGCGTTTTAAGTCGTAACTGTAGTTAGCTAGATTTAATCGGAGTTAGTATGTTGCGGGACGTGGTTAGTGGCTAATCTCAGTTAACTACATTTTTAATTCGTTTAACCAGGGTAAGCGTTTGCGGTGTAACCTGCCCTTAGTGAGGTGGGCTGTAAGAGGTGGCACTTAGGCACTTTATCCCCCTATATTTGTTAGAAAAAACAATGAATGATGCCCTTCCTTTCAACTGTAGCATTGAGTTCAATGACTTTAGTAACTTCCACAGTAAATTTGCCGAAACTACTTAAATAGCACCATTTTGCGCCTTGAAATACAAGCTTTTTCCGGGGAGCAATCCACACCTCTTCCCCCCAAACGTTTTATTGACTGGTTTCGTTTTCCTTTGGGGGGGGAGGGGGGCCCCTTTACAAAATCCAGAAATCCTGGCCATGGATAGTGATGAAATACCGCTCCATGAATTTTGATGGCGTTTTGATTTAGCCCTTTTTTTTACAGTAAGATAACAACGGACAAATATTTAATTTCCCTAAAACTTGCAGGTGAGTTGATAGTTCCATGACTTGAGTTTCATACTTGTTGAAGTACATTCTTTATACAGTACGTAGTTAAGTACAGAATAAAGGTGAGAACGAACCAGACTATTGCATAGATTACATTTGTTTCGATTATGATAAAAAAAAAAAAACAAATATATTAAATTACTGCAATCGTACGTTGTCTCCCACCCCGTTCCACCTCGGTAAGTGAAGTTGTCCGTCTGCCCCACGCCAGTGTTGCCAATTCGATAATTTCCCCTCTTGGTTTTTTGCTTTATAAATTCCCATAATGTTAAAATATTACTTTGGCAGTTACATAATAATTTTACGTGAACACTAGACGGTTTTGATAACATTTAAAAACAAAATGTTAAAAGTCCATTGCATGCATAGGAAGCTAATTACGCTGACATGCAAGGGAAAAATGTCAACAAAGTGTGACACAACTCTTAATGTAGAAGTTCACTCATTGAGCTACAGTAAAAATAACAGTAATCACAACCATACCAGTTACCGTTGCCACAACCATTAAAGTACGTCTTGCTACAATTGACGTAAAACAAAAGATGATTTTACACTTCCTGTCCAGTTAGGTTTCACTGTCCAAAGAATTCTTTTTTAAAATATTTCCTTTGTTTACTTCTGTTATTTTATTACGTAAATAACTTCCCTTGTATTTTTATTGAATATTTTGCTCTAAATAATATCTTATACTTCTGCTTATTGTCTCGGAATACACATATCTATAGACGGAAATGACACGCAAAATCTAACTGAAGAGATTTGTGATTGGCTGTGCATAGATTGTCTCATAAGAAAGTTGGAAGTTCGCCAGCTTACTATGCGACTATGCAGTGGTTATTGTTATGGGTTTGGTTATGTACGACTGTTAACAGCATCACAGATTATCGGTGAATGATCTCAACTCTTGCTGTTATTGGTATGTATGTATTTATTTCGATTGTAGTACGGCCTATAAGTAAGGCCTTTACTCAATTGAAAACTTAAGCATTTGACTTTGCGATAGCGTTCAATACATGGTTACTTATGGGATCGTACACAACGGCGTCACCAAACGTAAAGTCAAACAGTCTCGACTTTACGTTTCCGATAAATTGAAAACCTAAAGTCAATGTCAAACCCGCCGTTTGCGAAGAACAAGGGGATTATGTAGGCGTACGTTATAATGAAAAATTTAACAGGTATGTTTTTAATGTATTCGAAAAACCTTGTAAATAGCATTTGAGAAGTATTTGTATAGATAATTCGGGATAAAGTGAGCACTAAAGAGATTTAACCTTTGAAAAACATCACTAGCCCTTACATGATATTCTTTGTTTTATGACTGCATTATAATTCAATAATAGTTACTTTATTGCTTGTATAGTTGGCAGCGAATTACCTAATGCAGTTCCATGTACTTTTCTATTTAAATATAACAATACTAAAATTAATTGATCTGAAATCTACATACTTGTATTATATATGATAAATAAACTCTTTTTTATCAAACTACACAAGTTTCTACAGACTTCACAGTTTATCTGACACGCGCAAACATTAAGTGACGTGTCCAAAGAGGCTAGACATTCCCGTCGTTAGCCGTTTCGCGCGGAAATATACAAATTGGCTGAAAATATAACCACTGAATAAATAACTACTAATATCATTATTATTCTGTGAGATGACTTCAGCGGGGGTTATTTTGGTACTCACTTTATCCCGTACCGTCTATAAATGAACTTTAAGTTTCGGCAATTTGTATGGCGTTGTTTATGTCCTGTAAAATATTATCATAAATGGAAACTATTTTAATAACGGGGCTTATTTTTGGAATGTCTACATGATATTCCTTTACGGCAAATATATAATTTTTATATAACTATATTTCCATTAAAAAAACTTATTCTCAATCGTTTTTCAAGTGTCGTTACTTTAAGTTTACATTAGTTGTGTATTGACAAAATACTTACAGTAACGGAAATCAAATACACTATAAACCAATACCGGACAGCTTAAGCGCTTTGGCGAGAATTCTGATTGTGTTGTCACGTCAAACCACCAGTAAACAGCACCCTACATTCAATTGATTTCAGATCTACGCTGCCAACATAAAAATTCTTGAAAAAAATTCTCTATGGAGAACATATTTTCGTTGTACGGAGAAAAAAAAACTGCAGTACGATAAATACGAAGAAAAGTAAATAAAGCATATTTAAGTAATAAAATACAATAATTGTTCAAGAATAATATCAAAATATGTGTCAGTTTCATCTCATACCGCAGGGTTATTTCTCACAAGCTTACGCTTAGTATTTACATAGAGCTGTCCGGTATTAAACCCGGTACACACTATTCTTAATTCTCTACTGAATTACTTACTTAATTTTGTTCATAAATTTCGATTGCGATTTTATACCAGAGTTATGTAGCAAAACTTTGTGATTGTGTACACACCATATAAAAGGGCGTTTAATGGGTACACACTATCGCTGTTTACTGGCGTGTTTAGGTACATAAAGAAGACAAAAATATTTGTGATGTTGGTTGCTATATTCCATAAAGTGTAACTGCAAAATTCCCGAAAACTATTTCACAATACAAGACATACGTGCAGTTGTCAAATAAGTGAAACAGTCTTGTATTAGTTAGGTTTTGTAAACTCCGATGGTCGTTTGTTCAGTAGGAAACAAGAATTTTATTTATATTCTAAGCATATTGGCAACCCTACTTGCGCAGTTCGCATGCGCGTGAACATACACTACGATGGAAAATAGGACGGGCTTGCTTTATCCCGAACCGCCTGGAGTAAACCTCGTATTCATAGTCATGTTTGCGAGGGAGATCTGCACCATATTCTAAGCATTGGCAGGAAATGATATCTTTTAGCAATTAGCCTGTTGTTTGCACTTCAAGAAGTCCGGACAACGGTCGTAGAAGAACATGTCTGGACACTCGTCTGGAAACTTCACCCCCTTGTTGTTTGGCTGTAGTTCACCAAGTTACCGAGAATATTGTATTTTATTGGCGCTGCAGTTAGGGCGTTCGGACTCAAACTCCGCCCACTTCCTTTCCACTAAATAAACAATTCATCAAAACGTATTTTTTTTATCAATTTATGAAATACTTCCTTCTCTCACAAACTTAAGAAACGGCTTCAGCAATCTTTATTTACTTTATAATGTAAACATTGGAAAAAGTGGGCGGAGTTTGAGCTCGACTGCCCTGATTGCAGCGCCAAAGACGCACAACACTCTCGGTAACTTGGTGAACTGCAGCCAAACAAGGGGGTCAAGCAAAATACATTGGTAGATAGGCGAGTGTCCAGACCTGTTCTTCTACGACCGTGGTATATGCCTTTAGACGTTACGCGTGGAAAGATACATATTGACTGGAAATAGAACTTTAGAAGGTTTTTTTAGTGCTCACTTTATCCCGAACCGCCTATATAGCTACAGTAAACCTCCCAACAGGCGGGGACTAGCAGGACGTCAGTTGGAAATAGAGAAATTCGCGTCACACGGCGTGTACACTAAAATCCCCGGCGTCATGAGGGGGTCGTATATCTCCACGCTGAAGCCTGCAGCTGTGAATATAGACTAACGAGACAGGGCCAGGGGAAAGGAAGAGGCAGAGGGGGTTAAGGGGTTGTACATAAGAGCCTCGTTTAGCTCGCGCCGTCCTTCGTTGCGAGCGGATTTATGCCTTCCTGATGCGAGCGTCTCGCGGAACTTGCCAGCCGTCGCGTCGCACCGCTTTGTCGCTCGGTGTCGCGGAACGTGTCGGCTACGTTTTTCGTTTTGTCCGTCTCCCGTCTTACACTTCTCCGTCTTATTTCACAACCACACACACACGGCTCTGAATCTTCTGCCTCAACTTCGCCCATGCCACTTATTGTGTTGAATTTTTCATAAGAGTGTGTGGTACAGATAAATAAACACTAAAAACATCAATTGATTTCTACGCTTATTTCAAAGTCAATGTGGATAACATACTCAATGACAATCACAGATAATGGTATTTGCCAACTTTATGAGTAAATATTTATCCAGAATTACTAATTCATTACGCGTGATCTCTTGCTCCGCAGTTAAATGCACGAGGTTCCGGCGTCAGAGATTGTGCCTCAGAAGTTCGTAACACTGGAATCAATTTTGTTTAAATCGCTGGCTGAAACTATTGTCTAGGATTGTATTGTTTAATTTTCGCAAATGGGCTTCAAGAAACATGCAGTTATAGATTAATGCTTTTAGCGTTGAATTATTTACCACGCCCTCTTAAAGGGGCCTCCCTAGGTAGGCTGCGCGTGTGAGGCAGGAGCGGTAAGGGTGCCAGCTACCGACGTATGTAATGTATTATCGCCTCTCCGTGCAAGCTATGCAGCTGGCGTGCAGTGCTTCACTATTATCCTCTTTCGTATGGTACTTGGAGCGGTGGCCACATTATGTTATGTATGGGCAGCATAATTCAAATTCTAAGGCTTGTTTCCATAGTTATGTTTTTCGAATCCGATTGTTAATTCTTCGGATACGGCAATCTGAAAATGCCCTTTTCGGCCCTATTGAGGGGCCAGAAAATAATGTTCCTAATAAACGTGCAGAATTTTCAAAACTACTGTATAACGACACAGTTTAAAGTGTGTGTTCTTTTCGTAGATATACAGATATGATGTGCGTTAAATAGTTTCGTCTAAAAGAGAATAGTCCTAGATCGCTGCAACGCATTTGAAGTGCGTGTAAGGAGGCCCCTTAATTTAGTTTTAAAGTGGAAGGCAAATCAATTTTGACATTCAAATTATAAACTTTATGTAACTTAAAATTCTGGAAATCTCTGTGTCTGGTCAGTTTACACTAACCGACACCAGCGCTCAAGCGGCAGAAATGTTCCCTGTGCCAAACTGTTAACATTAATCTTTCTAAATTGTAGTAGAGTTAACTTTAGTCTAGGTATCTTAGACCTACATGAAGAAACAGCTTCCGCTCGTAACCAGGTTTGGCTTTTGCTCGGCCTTCGGTCCATGAATCCTCTTATGAATATACGTGGGATGTCCCTGATTTACATTTAAGGGGGATCGGTACCCAGCATTTTGGAATAATATAACTTCTTTAAATTCGGTCTACGAGCGTTCTATTTTGGTTTAGACATCGACTAGGGTGACACAGCTCCGTACATTTTATACAGTTGGTATTACTCGACTGTACTGTAGGGGCCGCGGTCGAGGGGTTCGACCTCTCGCCTCCCATCAAGAGGTTCGATTCCCGGCGGGGTCAGTCTCTGGATTTTCACATGTGGGAATCGTGCCGGACGATGCCGTTGGTCGGCGGGTTTTCTAGCGATCTTCCGTTTACCCCACCCTTCCATTCTGGCGCCACTCCATACTCACCTCATGTCACCCCTCACCAGAGCTGAAGACCTGGGACCAAAATCTCTCGCTCACTCCTGTACTGTATCTGTGACCATCGCAGGGAAAATGGTTATTGATAAAAAAAACTAAGCCGGGTTGTGAAAGTGCAACGATTTGATAACGCTCTGTTATAATCACCACGAGCCTCGCCTGGAGGACGGGCTAGCTACGACGACAGTGCAATTATGTCAGTAGTTATACAAGACAGGGGCCTCAACTATTCTCCCCACCTGCACTAAAGTGTAGTAACACAACGCCATGTAACAGGGGAATTGGTGTCTGTCTTCTTAAAGGCTTCTAGCCGTCACCAGCTCGCCAGGATGGTCCTAACTCTTAACAGTGTGATTTAAATAAATAAACGCTGTAAACCTCAATTGAATTCTGCACGTTTTTGAGAGTCAGTACGGAAAAACTGCAGATCTAAAATCCTAGAAAATCCTAGATAATTGCCAACTTTATAAGCAAATATTTATCCAGAATTACTTATTAAATGTACGATATTTCGGCGTGAAGAGATTGTTCTTCTGATACACGTCACTCGAGAAAAATTTATGCTATTGTCTACGGTTGTTGTTTTTTTTTTTTTTTTTTAATTGACTTCGAGAAACCGACCATTTTAAACTTATGTTTTTAGCGCTAAGGAGATTGGCAGCATGTGAAGAATTGCACGCGACTGTACAATATGCAGAACTAGTTAAAAATTATCACCGAAACTATGAAAAAAACTGTCAAAACGTACAACTGAAAGTCTATATTAAGGAGTTATGCTTATAATTTGTAACGCAGCAAAACTTTTCACCAAATTTAATTTTTAATAAGTCTAAAAAATTTATTACTTCAGTCTTTATTTTTGGCAAAATAGAAGGCGAATTTTCTTTATGAATGCTTCAAGAACAACACTATGCGGGAAAATCTTCTTCCAGTTGTTCCGTCACAATATTGCCTTACGTACAAGTGTAGGAAACCTGTGGCGGATATGCTTCAAGAAGGTTTGTGACATGGGCGAATGTGTGTGTGTTTGTGTGTGTATACATACATATACATACACACTCAAGTGGAAAGTGAACCAAGAAGTCATAACTTGGTCTGCGGAAAATAAGAAAATGCATGAAGAACATGAAGGAAGTGAGGCGCCTGAGAAAATTTGCATCTAGTAGACACTCCACGTGGTCTTCGGCCTATAATTAAATAAATATTATCATTAATAATAATAGTTATAATAATAATAAAATAATTATCTTTAAATGTTTTCCGTCATGAAATTTCGTCTAACATATTCCCCATCATATCTCCGTGTTTGCAAGCTATGTGGTTCGAGCTCTTACTCCAAAGTAGCTGTAAATTCAAACAAGGTGTCGCACTAAAAAGTAACAGGGGAAATAGTTTTATTTCTTTAATAATAGCGTAGTTAATAATATACACATCTAAATGTAAGAAAATATTCTATGCTAGAGCTGTCAAGAGTTACAATAATACTTTATCACAGCGAACAAACACACTGGTGCTCGCGACTCGAACAGTTCAAGTACACTCTCGCAGGAAGTGCTCGCACAACACACGCAGTGTCCCAGTGCACACTCGGGTCAAGTGATCTACGAGAACATTACACGCCCTTGCTCACAGTTGCTTCACGGTTTAGCGGGGAAATGTCTGCTTGCCTCCGACGTGACGAATGACGTTGATCACAAGGAAAAAAAAAATAAATTGGCCACGTACGTTAGCTTTAGAGACTAATAGGTGTAAATAAATAGCTGTCATATTGGCTCAGTGGTCGGTAGACGATTATCGTGTGAGCATATTGTGAAATAATAAACTCACATCCGTAATAATAGTGTAAACTGCGCGACGAAGCGTTATAAGTTGGTTCAGGATAAAGTGAGCACTCAAAAAATCCCTGCTAACGTTCTATTTTCAGCCAATTCGTATCTTTCCGCGCGTAACGGCTAACGACGGGGAATGTCACGTCACTTGATGTTTGCGCGTGTAAGAAAAACTGTGCAGACGGTAGGTTTGATAAAAAATATTATTAATTATGTAAAACACAAAATGCCTATTTCAGTTCATTTTATTCCAATATTGTTGTATTGAAATAGAAAAATTCACAGACTTAGTATATTGCGTAATTTCGCTGCTAACCGTACGAGTATAAGGTAACTATTGTTAATGTTAAATTATATGCAGTAATGACTAGTGATTTATTTCAAAAGTTAAATCTTTAGCGCTCGCTTTATCCCGAAAGGCCTATATGTTATCCATACTGTGTATAACAAGCGAACTTTATCGACTTTTCGCGAACTCTGCCGTCTACTTGTTTACGTCGGGAGCCATGTTGTAACTGCGTTTGTGCGGCTTGTGCGTGGCTGGTGAAAGCGTGGTTTTGTGTAATATTGAAGGCTTGTTATGACTTTGTGTTTGAGTTTGAAGATATGTGCAGTTTGTCAACTACAAACAGTACAAATATTTGTAAGCTATTCTCCTTGAAAGATGGATAAAAATAAGCTAGAGACTATCTATTGTTCAGCATGAGACAAGTTAAGGGTGCAGTTCACCTCAGCTTTCAACGTCTTTTTATTTTATTTTTATATTTGTACCAGATATTATTTTTCTTATTTTAGACATAAATTGTGACTAAATCTTCCTCTTAGAAAATTGTCGTATATACCAAACCGTAAAGTGCAAATTTTAACGTTTACGACTTATTACGCAAAAACTATGAGAGATACAACAATTTTCTAAGAGGAAGATTTAGTCACAATGCATGTCTAAAATAAGAAAAAAAATATCTGGTACAAATATAAAAAATATAAAAAGATGTTGACAACTGAGGTGAACCACGCCCTTAAGAAGATGAATTTCTTCTCATTTCCGCTCGATTCCGTAAGTTAAGTTCTTTCAATACTTTTTTAATATCGCGTCTCTCGTGAAAATACATCCTTCTGTTAATAAGGCTGCCACGAAATAAATATTTCAGGTTTTGGTTACATATCACTAGCAAATTAGTGTATTATGAACAGATTGTAAGTAGGCCTACTGCCACTTATACATAAAATAAAATTATAACTGGTGCAGCTGTATTTCAAACACGCGAAATCCTTGATTTAACAGCACGGGAAAACACATTATCTTATAAGTAATGTTGACATCAGAACTCGGTTACAACATGGCGGCATCATTAGCCAATGAGCGCCCGAGTTCGCTGACATCGAGAAGCCGACACGCTAGTTAGCTTCTAATGTCCTTGCTTATTCTGTGATGTAAAACTGAAGGTTTTGTATCTATACTGACTTTCGTTTATTTGAAGGGTTATTTATTATCTTCCATAGGCCCAGTTAGAACTATATAGCTTTTTACTCAGAGCATGTGTGATTTTTTTCCGAACTGTTCACTCGTGCATCATTCAATATTACAGTTTATTAGAGGATACGTTGGCTTCGATTACAAATGTCACACCCTTCTCCTTTCGGGGGCCTTAGAGTGTAGCCACTGTGTTCCTGGACGTGTGTTTATTCTCCAATCACCGAGCCTCGTAACGCTTATTTATTCACACAGTGTACAAATACTTCGTTTATTAGTCACGAATAAGTGTTTGTAGCAACAAAAGAAGGAGAAATTATGCAAACGAGCTGAAAAACGCAAATAAGTTCTTTTACCACGAACGGCGTATTATCATAAATTAATAGTAATGCAGATGGTGACACACTATTTTTGTCTTCTGTAACCGCACATCAATACGATATGTGTTTCCGTCCATGCCCCTTTGGACCTTATCACTATTTTTCCATGCACCGAAGACTTAACAATTAAGAAGTCAATTTAAGTTCTACTAATTTAAGAACTGCGATTTTGATACGTTAACTCACATAGCTGTTTTCTTTAAACTTTCACTTCTGATAATACTGTAAGAATTCCTATAAGTTTTTTTTGCATTTGTGTTTGTCTGTAAAGTCTAATGCAGTGAATGTCTAATCATTCTTTTTTGCAGTGACCACAAATATTTATTCTGCTGTACACGTGTGGTCATTCGAGTAACATTTTGCGGTAACTTTTTCTTGTATTAGTTTTTCAATGCCTTCTTCAGACAACAGTGGCATTTGGACTGCGAGATACTTAAATATGTTTACCAAAGGCGCATATTTTTTATAACAGATAAAAAGTATTCCGAAACCTAGAACCAAGTGCGCCTGACGTAGACACAAGTTCTGTACGAATGAGCGCACACGAAGAAATATTTGGTGCCGAATACACATCCCACACACGCCAGCGTCGCACCGACAAATAAAAGATGATCCGCTGGTTCCGCGGAGAAACAGTTTGTCTGTTCGTCGTCGTTCGTCTCTTGGGCTCGTGCTCGTCGACGATCTCGGGGAGAATGCTGTTGTTGGCCTCCAGGAGCGCTGGTGTCCTTCCTCAGAACTGCGGAGATGTTGGCACCGCTGACCTGCGCACACAATAGCAAGGATATTATAAGACAGTTCTAACTTCCATATGAAACACAGAAAACCTTATTTCCGCCGAAGACTCCCGAAGTGGACTAATAAATATGGCTACAATCCACATACCGTATACTAAGGTTAATTCTACTACAGGTTAAGGGTGTTCAAATGCAATAAAATCATAATTTTATATTTCTGTGAAATAGTGCTAATTTTGTAGACGATACTTGTGAGTACAGTTTCCTCTTACAAAATAATTTTAGCTTTCATAGTTTTCTCATAACAGTGCAACAAAGTCAACATTTGCTTGTTCTGCTGCCATGCAAATAGTGAAAACCAACTGACCTACTTAAGTAAAATAATTCACTGTGATATTACATCCCACGAACTATGCAATAAAGTATTTAAAAGACCATAACGTACTATTTTGAATTTTGTAAAAAAAAAAAAAAAGCAAAAAAAAAAAAACAGGAAAATTTTGAAAATCCTGCAATTTTTTTAAATACAAAAATAGTTACAGGAGTTTTTTAAAATGCTTTATTACGTAGCCCGTGGCATGTTATTTCACTGTGAAATATTTCACTTACATAAGTTAATTGGTTTTCACTATTTGCATGGCAGCAGAAAATGCCAATTTTGACTTTGACGCACCGTTATGAGAAAACTATGAAAGTTAAAATTATTTCGTAAGAGGAAACCGTACTCACAAGTATCGTCTTCAAAACGAACACTATTTCATACAAATATAAAATTACGATTCTATCGCACTTGAACACGCTTAAGGCCCTGTCACACTGTCAAATTTTTCCTTCCAGTCGCTTCAAATAAAGTTAATCAATTCATGTTGGATGGTAGTGACGTCACATGAACCATCACTATCGCGTTCATATTTGTTGGAAGAAATTTAAGTAATCAGTGTATGAAATAATTAAATTTATTAACATATTTCTGTTACTGAAGTTCGAAACCTTAGTAGCACGATGTAGTGTAGGTTTACCCTAGGTGTTGTTAATTTACAAATAATGTTTTATGTATGTATACGACCCAACAAAACTCTTATATTATTCATAATATGAAATTCTTACGACACAGAAATAAAAATTCGGAATCTGTATTTTTTTTATCTTTCTTTATGATCCCTATACACGATAATATTTTACGAAAAGAATTAAAAAAATAAGTAATAAAATCTGACAAGGAAAAGAATTGTACTGGAAGGAAGGGAAAGACACGAACAAACTAAACCGCTCAGTAATATACTTTCTTGACTAGACTGTAAGATACTGTGAGTAGTTTACTCAATTTCGTTACTAGTTTTTTTTACAGACTGGTTTCATTATAGCTACATTTTCTTGTAGTAACGAGAGATTGCTGATCTTATAACTGTGAGAACGTGACCGATTCACAAAAAAAATATTTTGCTTTTGTGACTCTGCCTTCACAGGACATTATTTTTTTGTCTAAGTCACTGATAACTACGGTATATCAGTGCAGGATAACGCAAGAAGAATTTTATCGAGTAACATTCTGCTTCAGTATTAAAAAACAGTAATTTACTAGTGGTTAAATTTCGTGTTACGGATAACCGAATGTCGTACTATGGTAAACTATCGATAGGTACTGGGTTGGTAGTGATTAGGGCCACGATTTTGTCGCGAAAAGATTTATACCCCACTTTGTTTCAGTGACTCACGTGCACATCGGCAGTTTTGTTTCAAGGTTATTGGCAGCGTGTCTTTGTTCAGACACGTTTCTCATTTGACTGCACCAATCAGTATAAGATTATTGTGAGTCTGTACGTCTATAATTTGCCAAGGCAAGTGAGAGTAAAATCATCCAATCACAAACGATGTAGCAGAGCTGCAGGTGTGCACATGACGCATCGAAACCAAATGTTGCAAAAAATCTTTTTGCCATAAAATCGTGGCTCTAGAAGACAGGCGTAAACCAGAGTCGATATCCTGAACCGCAAATTGTTAATGAAATTCGCACAATTCGGATAATATTTTCGTAGGCGCTCAAGGCATGCGTTCTAACAAAGGCATTTGCAATTACTTTTTTATGTAACTTTCCTTATATAATCTGTATTCAGAGCCATTTAAACCAATAGGTATTGATTTAAAAGCATATCCGAGGGAAAATTAAAAAAAATAGTGCTAATTTTGCGTTAAATAAAATGGTTTTGACAATTCTGTAGGCAAAGTTACCTTTTGATGATATTGCTCAAACGCTAGTTTTGAGAAATTAATAAATTGTAAGAATGTAATGTTTATCCACTTTTGATAACTCTAGTAACAGCTATACAAGTAATATTGTTATTGTGTTGGCAAAATTAACTGCAATTATAATTGTAAATGCACGAAAGTTAAGTTACAACTTTAAATTTGCAACTTATTTGAGACCAAATGTTTTTACATGTAAAAATATAACATACTGAACCTTGAACTGCACACCAAATATTTACCAGTACTTTTCTTCTTCACGGAAGGAAGACAAACATAATGACAATGGTATTTTCTTTAGAATTGTTTATTCATATCTTGACCAACATGATTATAGTAATTTTATTTTAATGGGTAGGCCTACTTAACATAGGGCCTAGGAGATTAATGAATTACAATTGTATTGATATACAAAATGTTTGATTACGTTTTATAGTTAAACGAAGTTGGAATATGTAGTTTAATTCAGTGTAGGTTGTTGGCAGGTAGGGCACAAGTTGCAGAGAACTGTATATAGTTGTACGCTAGTTGACGATACATCCACTGACACGCTGGTATGTATAGGAGCGGCTTATTACTAAATGCTCACAACACCATAAGTAAGTAGTCAGTAGATATTCCATGGTAATTGATATACGGTGGCGCGTTCACTCGAATGTACTTGTGCCCTACCTGCCAACAACCCTCGAGCCGACATTTTTATTTTAAAGCGTAGGCGTGATTATTAGAGATGATGATGGTGTATAGCGAAATTGTTTTGTGCTAACATGAAAAGACTTCAGTTTCTCGCAACGTGTACGATTGGGTGGTATACGTCTGATGCGACGTAACTGTCTACAGACCAATAACAGGCATCAAATATTACAATAGCGGAATTCTTATTGGCTCAGTCAAACAGGGCAATAGCGCCATGTACGAGCGAAAGCTAATAATCATTTGTTGAGCGGAACCTACGTTGGAACCCAGCAAACAGTCAAGTTTTCCCGCGATAAACCATTATCTCTAGTGATCATGTTTCGTCATTTTTAATTAACTACCAACGATGTAACTAGCTACAGTAAAATGGGGTTAATAGGAACAAAATTAGAAACAATTCCCTAGCTTATACCAATATCTTAAATAAAATTATATTTTAATAAAACTACTATTGGTAACATTATTAACTAGCCGATATAAAATACTTCGAATTTTAAAAATGTATACAGGAACTTTGGATTTAAAAAATTGTCTCTATTCACCCTATTTTACGGTACACATTTTTCTCCAAGGAACTTTCTCTACTTTTCTTTTTGGGGCCGCATAGCGGTATTGCGACATATCATCATGATCGATATATCGATACATCGGCATGCAGCACGATGGTCGATATGAAACACGGCGAGGCGGCCACAGTAAATATCCGCCAAATTATTAGGCGTCGGCGTCACCGCGTGTTCTTGGCAAGCGTCTTACGTCGTAAATAACTTCCCCCTCTCCCTCACTGCGCCAAGCAGAATTGTTGGCGGTGAAAAAGGGTTGGGTGGAGAAGCAGAATTCACGAATATGTCTCTGTTCGCTGCTTCGAAGGGTGCTCTGAACATTTTTTTAGGCCTTGGTAAGGTTAATTCTATTACAGGTTAGAAAGAAAATGTTTTCTTTACGGGAGAGTTTGGCACAGGGAACATTTCTACCGCTAGTTTCGCAGTTATCGCTAAAGATCCTGTCACAATGTCAAATTTTTCCTTCCAATCGCTTCAAATAAAGTTGATCAAATAATGTTGGATGGTAGTGACGTCACAAGAAACGTCACTGTCGCGGCCATATTTGTTGGAAAAAGTTTGATGGCTTACGTTTTCATCCAATATTTGCGAATTGGACCAGTTCAAAAATTTCTTGGATGTTGGATGGCTCAGCCAATCACAATCACCACGCCCTTTGTAAACTGAAATATCATAACCTTCATTCGTGCGCCATGTTGAGTTGGATGGAAAATACTACTGTAGTATAGGTAAAGACAAAGCAATCCATTGCAATTTAAATTAATCTAAGAGTCGGATATTTACCTTTACTAATATTTGAAATGTATGCTAACTGAGCCCGTGCAATTTTGATTAAAACACATGAATCTACAAATTAAAGAAAGAAAATATTATTATCCTTCGTTGTTCTTTCGTGAAGTTTTCCTGCTAATCAAATTATTTTGCATTATTTACGTACTGAATGCTCTTAAATTGAAACAATGTGTACCTAACTTTTACATTTATTCTAAACCTAACCAAACATATAGGTTAAGAGCTCCAACAAAATTTGACAGTGCGAAATGTCTTCAAACATATTTGATAATAATTGGCCAACTTTATTTGACGGAGAAATGTGATGACTATATTTCATCCAATATTCGTCTTCCAACTGTATCGTAAAATATAGTTGGAAACGAAAATTTTACGGTGTGACAGGGCCTTAAGGGACCAGATAAATACGAAACCGTAGTAAAATTTAATTTACATATACGTGAAAATGACAGAAGTCATTTAACTTAATTTTAAAGTGAAAGTAATCCAATTTCGCGTTTCAAATTATCAACTATATGTAACTTAAAAATTCAGGAAAGCTTTGTGATTGGTCAGTTCGCCACGTCATTTCACATATGTATTATTACTTAGTCTGTGCTACAACACCGTTCGTGTGTCAGGTGCATAAGCTTCTTATTACTGAAAGTGCTTTGTTTATATCACAAAGTGGCACTAGACTACAAATTATCTTATAGGAATAAATAAACTAGGCTTTCAAAATACTCACTTCATCCCAAACCACCTGCATTGTTTTTTTTTTTTTTTTTTTTTTTTTTTTGGTTGGCCAGGTGACAGTGGAAATTTTTTAGTCATGTGAATATGTTGAAGTTGGCTGCCTAGGTGAATATTAATTTCGTGTTCAAGGCCTCGAAGAGCAGACCCTATAAGGACGACACAGCACATGCATCACGCCTCACTCTGACCTCTAGGGACCAGTCACTGAACTGGCGCGCCTCTGTGAGGCATTCAACTGAGGCACTTTCATTTTATGACGTCATGTTTAAGTTAAAGGCGTGTTGTACATGCCTACACAATTAACATTTTTTGTACTTAAAAATGTTTTTGTCCAAACTAATTTCCCAAAAAAAAAAAAAGAAATGTACAAAAAAATGTAAACTTTACAGGAAATGCTCGGAAATATACAAATATGTATCGTTACATTAACAGTTAAAGCTCGTAACTCCATATTATGAATATTGGACATTCGAGCCCTTTTAAACCATCATAATAAGGTATTTACAAGAAATATTGTTAAAAGTACATATAAACATTTCATTCACCTATTATAATGTTATACAAAATTATGTATTTTTTCTCAGTGTAAGGGAAATCAAATAGTTTTTCTCTCCTTTTTTCTGAATGGGTGCGAAATGGAGTTAGGAGGTTGTACTATTAAGGTAAAGGTTGTATATTTACAAATCATGTTTGTATTTTTACATCCTAGTTCCCTATAGTACATGCAACAGCGTTTGAAGTGACAATTTTTTTCGCAACCTGTTACCAAGAATTTTTTTTGTGAAAGTACAAAACATTTTGTAATTTTGTAAAATATGATAGGCATTCGAAGGATATTTTCTTTCACATCTGAAAACCTGCTCATAAAACTGTGTCTATTAAGTCTCCTCAGGTATGTGGAAAATGTAGACATCTTTAATGATATACGACTTTCTTAATGTTATGCCTAAGACTGATTTTTTTATATTAGTTTACAAATTTTTTCTAGTAAAATCACGATTTTGTTTAGGCCTACTGTGTATAATTTTTTTTATATTCTGCACCAAAATTTTTAAACCCACAAAAACCACCTATTTTAGGCGGCGAGAAAACGCGCTTTAAAGATACTGGAGGTTCTGCAATGGGTATTTACAAGTGCAGCTATCTATAAATTCAAATTATTTGGATAAGTACGTACCACACTGAAAAAAGAGTATAGTTGCAGGTACCATACTTGTGTTAAAATAGGGACAGCAAAACAGTTTGGTTGTCGGTTCTATGTGAACTGGTCCTTCAACAATCTGTTTTGTAGAAGAAACAAAGAGCCTTGTTGCTTTTACACACCAGAAGGTAACTTCTACAGAACAGATTGTTAAAGGAACGGTCCAGATGGTACCGACAAACTGGTTTGTTGTCCCTATTTTAACATAAGTATGGTAACTTTAACATTACTTTTTTCCTCAGTGCGCTAGCAAGCTTATGTGCCTACTTACAGAGAATCTACTGACAATTCGGATGCAGCCTGAAATATAAGCTAGATAAGTTGATGGCGTTTGATGCGTTAATTTCTGCGGAAGTATAAGAGAGTGAATTCGAACATCAGTAGTTGGTAAATAATGAACATGGAAAAATTCTGCTGATGGGTATATTATATAATACAAGACCATAGAAAAGATATTTTAACTACGCAAAGAGAGAAGTCATTTAATATAATTTGTAAGTGAAAAACAACTTCATGTAATTTAATATTCACGGAAGCTCTTACCGATACCAGCGCAATAGAGGCTGACATTTTCACTTGCCAAACTAATAGCGTGTAGTAGCATTAATCCTAACCACGGTAACAAAAATGGCGTTGTCACCAAAATAGTTTAGCAGTAACGGTGATCTTTACAACAGGTGAAGTTATTTGTATATTTTTAAAATGTTAAACAAGGAAATAACGTTCTTATTAAAAACTTAATAATAGTAATAACAAAGCTACAAAATCGTTTCCTTTTATTGTAAACGTAAGCTAACTACCCCTGTGAACTTTCATATAATCAGTTGAAATAAATATTGTACACTGAGGAAGCGTTCGTATTGATTTACGCACGCACGTCCAGCAATGACAACTGCGAAGGAATCGGGCGCCATATTTGACTGTAATTGAAGGAGCACAGCCATGTTGATGACGTCATGCGAGAGGGGCTGCCTGCAATGGAGCACGGATGCTGGGCGGGAGAGGTCCCATCGCTGGCTTCATGAGCGTCAGGCCCCGCAACTCGAGCAGGAAAAACACGAACATTGTCGATGATAACCGAAGTATGGGTTCTACAGTCTTACAGCGACAGCCATATAAACAATTCTAGCATAACAGGATTCAGTTTCTTGGACGTACTCCATTGCAAATTGAATGACTGTCAATGAAAACTAAACAAATAAAAGAAAACCATAATATAAGCAGAATATGCTTTAGTCAGCAAGATACATACACAACAAGAAATTCCAAAATGGAATCGGGTCAAATAGAAACAAGGAACAAACACAAGGTTCAGTCGCACTCGTGTTCCTGAACCCTGCGTGTCTACCTGATGACGGGAACAGATTCCAGTTCCCGAAACGTCGTAACACTGTCTGTCTGGAAAACTACTGTGTCTTGTTTCGTCTCTTCGTTGTGTCGTTTGTCTTTTCTGTATATGTCTGTTGATAGAGTAGGCACCACTCTAAAATTGGGCAAGAACCTCATGCGATAAAAGTCTGCCGGCCCGCAAGATATATAAAATTTTCCACAACATTTAAAATAAAATACATAACTGGCACCAATGCCATTAACGGCTACTCTAGTTGAGTGGTGACGTTTATTATGTCAGCTGTACTTTTAATGCCCAAAAGGCACATAAAAAGTTAATACGTTAACATGAATGATAGCTAAAGATGGGAAAATTCCGCGAATTAATTACTTGCAGGCAAGAATCCATTGTCCTATACATACTCAAGCCTCGTCTATTCGTTCACTGCCTGCTGCTCCACTGAGTAGCAGTTAATGGACAAATGGTCGGGGCTTGAGTAAACATAGGGTATTTGATTCTAACATGCATGTCATTGAATTCGCGAAATTTTCCCATCTCTAATTATGGCTAAACGGTAGACCTATACAGGAAGTCGATCTCTTGAAAAAGTAAAAACATTAGAATGGCTGTGTTTGTGCAATCCTTAAGTCTACTGACAAAAAAATAACCAACATTATGGGTCAACTTACAGTAGTAGTACTTTCGTAAGACGTTTACAGGCAATATCACCTTTCCGTATTCACTGCCAACATAACAAAACCAACAAAATCCCCTACGATATATACAACGGACGGACGCCAACTTATTTTTCCGAGGGTCGAGTTGAAATGTCAGCAGTACACTAGTTAATTAATATCTGACGGGCTGTTCTGTGTGCGACATCTTGCTGTAAACTATTGTACAATTAATTGTATTTTTTATCCCTAGGCACGACAAGCGGCTGGCTGTTTGATGAAAGCGGATGGCGGACACAGAAAGAAGACTTGTGACGTGTTTGATCTGAGTGACGTGTGGCTGGATGGGAAGGAGTAGTGATTGCCGCGCAGCAAGGGAGGAGAGGAACGACTGGCTGAAGGGGCAAGGAGGGAGGGAAATACATGGTTCTGAATGTACGTGGAGGGGAAGACGCTGAGAGGCGCCTGGGAACACGACGACACATCCTTGTGTACGGTGATGTAGCCTAGCGTGTGACAGCTGCACTACGCGGTGTTGCCAGATATTGCGCGTTTGAGGCCTAGAAGTGACGAGAGCAAGTACTTGACGAGAAGGTCGACACTACTGAATAATTTTAACATTTGACTTAGCATTTCCGTTACTTCATGTATTCCGTCAATAAACAATACTAACGTAAGTCGGGTTGAACGGGAAGCATTGTTAAGTTAAGAGACCTATACAGCTAGCGTGTGAATGATTTATTTTATACATATCGTGCTTAGTACCATGGTTTCGGGACAACTCAAAATGTCTATAAACGGCTTTTTCAGACTGATGTCACGTAAAAAATACCAGTCGTAATCAGAATACGAAAATAGAGAAGCACATGCTGGACTTTACTACGAAGTTTCCGTAAATAAAAAAGTCGGGTCACCGCTTAGAGTCCCATAGTAGAAAGCCAACGAACAAAACACTGCGCGTAAGGGCGACGCTGTTGTTGACGCACTGGTCAGTCTGACCCTTATCGCCTGGTTGTTTCCGTGCCTCAGACGCAGCATCTAGCGCCTGCTGTATAAGACTCTTTAACTGTCACTTCTGCGATTGGACGAGGACGACTATTTAACGCGTGTTTGACGAATGCAAGCCAGTAATAAATGAAGAAATGATTCGCGGCACATCCCTACTGTTTACTGTCCACCGAAGCAATTCGTCTTCTCGTAACAGTTTACAACCACTAACAGGCAGACAACTTTTATAGACGTAGTACAAGAGCTCGTTTAAAACTGAGACAAACCAGCTTCATACGTGATTTCACACACACACAAGGTGGCTCTGAACGTACGAAACGCCTTATCTGATTGGCTGGCTTCGAAGAGATTCTTGTCTCTTACGGTGGTTCCTCTTTGCTCTATAAATCTCTCCAAATTAACTTGCTCAAACCCTCGCCTAAACCGAAAGTAATATATACAGGAAGTTACAAAATAGCATGTAAATATTTTGGAGGAAAACCCCCCACATCTGCAGGAACAAAACAAACATGAACAGTCGTCCGAAAATGCGCCATTTCTGCACTATACAGCTCACAGTGCGTGAGGGTTTGTGTTATTGCGGAATGTCCTGTGCAGCAATTTTTGCAAACGTACAAAGCTCCGTTACAGTTGATTTAGCACAGAAAACAGCACAGGATAGAAACAGAACACTCGCACAGCACTGAGATGCAAACTTTAATTAAAGCATCACACGCACAGAAACAGCGGATGTTGTTATAACGAAAACAAACTACACTATGGTAAATAATACATGTGTGTGTTGGTATCACTTGATCTGAATATTTTTATTGTTACCGCCTTTCGTAAATAACTTTTTAGTTGATTTTATAATACCAAATGGAGTGAACTCATTTTTATTAATTGCAGTAAATTTTATTACCCTTGAAAACAATTTCATTTCGGACAAATCAACTAACTAACTTCGGCGCGAATTTTTACAAAGGTTACTCAAATTAGTTTCCATTTTCACCCGTGTTTATTTTCTTTTGAACCCGGTGGTTTCCATGTTTTGATTGTAAACGCACGGCGCACAGCTCCCAGGATGATAGGATATTGTCCTAACTTTCTCTGCGGGGGTCCTGTGCTCTATTTTTCTGTGCGCGTGCAATTTGTAATTGTAGCGCGTCCCATCAAAAACCTTGGATTGAATTATCTGTGCGTGTACTATATTCTGTGCTAAATCAGCTGTAGTGCAGCCTTTATACCAGGCGAGTTGTATTTAATTGGACGGTAGACGTCCGTGTATAGCTTCCACAGTAAATGGTCCAACCCATACGACATGTCGCGTGTAGAGCCACAATTTTATGGCGAAAAGATGTTTGCACCAAATAACGACACTCGCAGGTCTCTAAGAACAACTGCGGTATGACAAAGAGTAAAATACTGTATATGCTCACAAACATTTTCAATTATTAGCGGCCGAAAATTCGCGTTTCCTTTCGGACACAAGCTAGAATTCAAACAATTGTCAGTTCATGGCACTTTCGCAATTAGTCCTAGACTTATTTGGCAGCTTTGGAGAACGCTCATCTAATAATAAAGAGGTAACTGCAAGCCCAGTCACGTGATATTCCTATATCAGCCAGCAGCCAATGGGCAACTGTTGTCTACTTGAGTGCACAGATATTCTTAGGACCTGTATTACCACCTCCGGATAAAGTTCTGGATAAAACTTATCTAGCAGATAGCCAAGAAAAGTGTATTACGACCCTCTGATATCGCTTATGTAAGAGACTATCCACTGTATAAGCTATCAGCTACTACGACCTGCTGACAGGTACTTATCCAGAAGTTAAACTTGTAAGAGGAACAAAAATTGCGTCGTATTGTTATGATATTGCCTGGCAAGCCGGACAGCGAGAGGTTCGGGCGGCAACTAGACCAGCGTCACGGAAGACAGCAACTCACCTCACCCCTCTCGTAGTGGCGCAATATTGAGGACAAGCACGCCGATATATGGCACGGTTACCAAGTAAACGAGGTCTGTCGTCCACCAGCACTCATCAGATCAACAGCAGTCCAGTTCTCTGCCGGGGACTCATGGGTCGAGCCCCGGCGAGTGCGTGCTCGTCCGTCGATGCCGTCTACTCATCAATCCAGCTATCGGAAAGGTCGTCAGATCTAATTATGTGGCAGCAACTCCAACTTTATATAATATATTTATATTCAGTAATATTGCGCTCCCCTCCTAAATTAATAGAACACATTGTAACCTATTTTGTATTCGGCGTACCTGCCATTCTAGTAGAGTAAACGCCCGTTTAACCATAACATGTCTTAAAGTCATTTAACCCTAAACAGTATTTAAATGAGCCCTCAGTGTAGCTACCATCCGAGTGGAACACTCCCCCCCCCCCAAGTTAATAAAGACTTAAAATAAGAGTTTGTAGCAGGTACCTCACGTGCACATCTCTACTATACGGTCAGTAATGGGTAGGGCCACGATTTTGTCACGGAAATATTTTTGCCCCACTTTGTTTCAGTGTCTCACGTGCACATCGGCAGTCCTGCTTCATGATTACTGGCAGCTTGTCTTTGTTCAGACACGTCTCTAATTTGACTGCACCAATCAGAATAAGATTATTGTGAGTCTGTACGTCTATAATTTCCCAAGGGACGTGAGGATAAAATCATCCAATCACAGACGATGTAGCAGAGCTGAAGGTATGTACATGACGCATTGAAGCCAAATTTTGCAAATATCTTTTCGCCATAAAATCGTGGCTCTAGTGATGGGATGTTTTAACTCTCACTTGTCTTGGGGGTCCTACTGTCAAATCTCAGACGTATGTTCTCACAATTGCCTTATTATTATTATTGGTGTATTCAAATGAGAGACATGCCTGAGCAAAGACACGCTGCCAATATCCATGAAGCAGATATGTCGACGTGCTCGCAAGACACCGAAACAAAGTGATGCAAAAATCTCTTCGGGTCAAAAACGTGACTTTAGTCATGAGACCTGTACTGCCCTGCTTACGAAGAAGTCAGTAACTACAGAAAAAACATGGATATCCTTGGATTCGTCTTGAAACTCTGCATCGTTTACACAAACTCAAAAAGCAGTTAAATAAATTTTATATAGTAGTTATAGGGAAAAGACACTCACTGTCTTTGTAGTTTTCCCAAGTTTAACGATGACAGAAGGCAGTAAGTGCATATTCCTCGTGTAAAAAGCTGTAGCTGCGATTTGATACTGCTTTCTTAATTTGTAATGTGATGGCTGTATTCTAGGCAATATTATAAACCATCCAGTAACGTTGAGTCTATTAAATTTATTTATTCTATAATGGGAACATGCATTGTTTTAAAAAAAAAACTATTTGATTGAAGTGGTTTTAAGCTGTTTTAAGTAAATAAGGAATTTATTTTCCAGAAATGGATTTTAATCATTTGTTTGCACTATAGTAACATATTTGCAAATATATTCGAGATTGCTAAATGGATAGGATTGATACATATATTTTGCTTCTTTTTTCTCAGTTGTGCTGTTACTGTAGTTACTGCTTTCTCCCTAAGCAGGGCAGTATTATGGGCTACCATATGCAATAAATACTTTTTTGTGATGTCCCAATGTCACCTACGTGTGTCCAAATTCACTTTCGCCTACGGTAAATAAATTATTACAATGTTAAGAGGCACTCTTAGATATTATGCATGGAAATTATTCTTGCATATTTAAATAACCATCTTTAATGTTTTAAGATTAAAAATTCTCATATTTTACTCAAGTTCTCTTTAGTTTAACCTTTACCTCAAGAGTTTCCTCACTTGACTCTGCGATCCACCCTATGTGTTGGTCCGAGTTATGTACCGTACATAGACCTACAATGGTTAGTATACGCACACACTGAATTCCGTTGCACGCACAAAGCCGTGCCGATGTACCGCCTACGTCATCAAACATACATCACAAACTTGTACATGAAACATACGAAGTCTGGAGATACACTGTAAAAAAACTTCGTAAAAATTATTAGGAAGTTATTATCCCAGACGCAGTATGGGTCAGTTACCATACTTCCGCCTGGTAAATATGCAAACTTTTACACTTGTTACAATACAAGTCTAGTAACTTTAGTATACGTTTGATTGTTTTATAAAAAGTTTAGGAAAGCTAACATGGATGTCTGGGAAACAATTCTACCATACCTTTTTTCTCAGTCCTATACACACGTCTGGTAAATTTACAAACTATTTTTTTAGAGTGTAGTTCGTGTGTGACGTTGACATTGGCAGGAAACTTTTTTTAAATACTGGCCAATGATGTGTAGTGAACCATTGTTGCTAATTCCAGTAAAATATAATCTCAGCATACAAACAAGTTTACGCATTCGTGGAAGAACTAGAGTAAATTTATTGGTCTGATCTTTAAACGATTTCTGCAATCGTTTGCATTAAAAAATGGAACCACTTTATGGAAATAGGACATTAAAAAAACAATTTGTTTGCGTTGCGTACAAACAAGATCAGGGAATTCCCAGGTTGTGTAACTGCAGCGTTTATTCTGCGACAGTGGTCGTGCTTATGGCAAAGACTATACAGGGTGTTTTATGCTTGTTTCTACGTGCTTATTTTAAGGGCTCCATACAACTGGCGCATGCACATTGTTGCGGTGTGTTAAGAAAAAGTGTTTTTAAGAGGGCGTGGTAAATAATTCAACGCTAAAAGCATTAATCTATAACTGTAGGTTTCTTGAAGCCAATTTGCGAATATTAAACAATAGCAATCCTAGACAATGTTTTTAGCCAGCGATTTAAACAAAATTGTTTCCAGTGTTACGAACTTCTGAGGCACAATATCTGACGCCGGAACCTCGTGCATTAAACTGCGGCGCAAGAGATCACGCGTAACGAATTAGTAATTTTGGAAAAATATTTACTCATAAAGTTGGAAAATACCATTATCTAGGATTGTCATTGAGTACTTTACCCATATTGGCTTTGAAATAAGCGTAGAAATCAATTGATGTTTTCAGCATTTATTTATCTACCACGCACTCTTAAGTGATACTACTAAACGTGTGTTCAACAATCGACATCTTCATCTGTGAAAAGAAAAAAAACACATTTGAAACTATCCTTCTCTAATTACTTTATAAATGCCGTGCTTAGAAACATGTTCCTGTGGGTCTCAAAATGGTTAAAAACGGCTTTTTCAGACTGTTGCCATGTATAACACACCAATCGGAATCGTAAAACAAAAATAGAGAAGCAATCGTCGTATATCTCTATTTTCGTCTTATTTTTTCGTGTGGAATACACATGTGAAGTATGTACGTGTATTTAAGGTAAAGAAAGGTAAGTGGACTTTACGTCTTGTCAACAGCGAGGTAATTAGAGACGGTGAAACACAGTTTTGTACAACAACAGAAGCTGGGAGAAACGTCGGCCATGGCACTTGTTAAGAGTGTGTCGTAGATAAATAAACGCTGAAAAAACAAATTGAATTTTAAGCTTTTTTCTAAGCCAATATGGATCAAATACTCAATGACAATCCTAGATAATGGTATTTGCCAACTTTATGAGTAAATATTTTCCCAAGATTACTCATTCGTTACGTATGATCACTTGCTCCGCAGTTAAATGAACGAGGTTCCGGCGTCAGAGATTGTGCCTCAGAAGTTCGTAACACTGGAATGAATTTTGTTTAAGGGAATTGATTCCTGTCAGGTCGGTTTTGTGGTTTTTCTTATAAATCAGGGAATAGACACATTGTTTTACTTTTTTCACGCTGACACGGCATAGTTTATTGTTTCATTCACTTTTTGGAATCCATACGGCATTGTTTCTGTTAATGTTGCGGCTTCTGTAGTCGCTCCCGTAAATAAATCAATTTTTTTCTTTTCAGCTGTTTTCCGTTGTAAAATAATGAATATATTATGGTTCCAGCAATTACAGAAAATCGATTAAGTTTGTATCTATGCCTTGTCGTGACAAAAATTTTGATACATACACTGGAACAGAAGTTATCGAGGAGAAACAGATGAAGCTAAGGTGGTAAGGATCAATAGCCCTTAAATCGCTGGCTGAAACTATTGTGTAGGATTGCTATTGTTTACTTTACGCAAATTGGCTTCAAGAAAATTACAGTTATAGATTAATACTTTTAGCGTTGAATTATGTACCACCCCGTCTTAAGGAACCATCCCAACATTCGCCATGGAAAACTGAAATCATGAAGGTCGGAGACGGTGATCGAACCAAGGTCCTCCGGAATGCTAGTCCAACGTATGTTACCGTAGCACCATCTCGCTCTCCGTATATTTAAGAGTCTTATATATGAACTACAACGCCGTTCATGCACAAGACTCTTAAATATACGGAGAGCGCCTATTCTTTTATACGCCAAACAGCTAAACTTATTTATCTCAAGAACACACTGTTAAAACTACACTCTAAAAATAGTTTGTAAATTTTAAAAAATAGTTTGTAAATTTTCCACACGTGCGTATAGAAGCGCTAAGAGTGTAGGCATGTGGTAGAATTGTTTCCAAGACATCCATGGTAGCATTCCTAAACGTTTTTATAAAACAGTCAAATGTATACTGAAGTTACCAGACTTGTATTGTAACAACTGTAAAAGTTTGCATATTTACAAGACGGAAGTATGGAAACTGTCCCATAATGTGTTTAGGTCAATACTTCCTAAACATCTTAGGGAGTTTTTTTTTTTTTTTTTTTTTTTTTTTTTTTTTTTTTTTTTTTTTTTTTTTTTTTTTTTTTTTTTTTTTTTTTTTTTTTTTTTTTTTTTTTTTTTTTTTTTTTTTTTTTTTTTTTTTTTTTTTTTTTTTCAGTTTAGGCTCCTAGCGTTTTAAAAATGTAACATGCTTAGTAGCAACATGTTTTTGTGGCCCCTCAAAATGGCTAAAAACTGCTTTATTTATTTGGACAGCTGTAACTGGAACAACATCACCCGGATTCGTAAAACACGACGTAGGAAACATGCGTTGGACTTTACTACAAACTTTCCATAAATAAAAGTGTAGGTTCGCTGCTTTAAGTCCCATAGAAAAAAGACTAGTAGGAAAACACTGCACGGCAGTTTGGCGCGCCGCGAATATAAGCGATGTTGTTATCGTCGAGTGTGGAAAGATGAACCTTATCGATTCACTGACTCCGCGCATCAACCGCGGGATACTTACGTCCTTCGTGAGGCTCAAAAGCGACGGAGAAGTAGGTCGAATTGAAGCGCGCATCAAATGCCGTGTCGCCTCAACGAGCCAAGCGCTGAACTAGCGTGCAAGCTTCCCGCCGAACTGTTTTTACTATGAGACATTAAGCGGTGACCATATAATTTTATTGGTGGAAAGTCTACAACTAAGTTCAGTGCAGGTCTCAATCTGAGTTTCATATACATCCGGTTAGTACATTTTGAAATACGGCAGTCTGAAAAGGCCGTTTTTAGCTATGTTGGAGGTTCCGGCCTTGTCTGGAGTATGTGTCCTTTTCGTACGTTGGCACAATGAGCACACGCGGAATATTTTCGTAGAAGAAATCTGTTTAGGAACACGCTGCAACGCATTTGAAGCGTTGGGTAACCGGCCGCCTTAAGAGGTTGCGTCACCTAATTAGAAAGGTGATGTATCGCGGGAAAAGTTGACTGTTTGCTACGCTTCAATGTAATGTATTCATTTCTGACCCTTTTATTTCGTTACTGGAGAGTCCCTGTTTGACTGGGTCAATGGTAACTCTACTGCACTACTACTGGACGTCTGTCATTCGTCTGTAAACAACAGACTATGTTATATAACCGTCGGCCAACAATACATGACGCAGGACGATACACTGATTTGAAGAATACGCTGGCAGAAAACATTCTCGCGATAAATCACCTTCTCTACTAATAATATTAATTTCAGTTTAATACGTGAAGTATGCGACAAATAACCAGCAATGTTTCTTCATAGAAACATTACACTTTACTATTAGATGCGTAGTATTGGATGGAATCGGCAGTGGAAGTTATTAAATGTAGATTTTTTAGTGAGAAAAATGGTATCTTAAAATTTAAATTAGCTTGATTATTTCTAAGGTACGCTTAGTTTTTCGAATTAAATGTATGTAATAAAACGTAAAGTAATTAGCTACGTCCCTATTGAAATGTGTTCTATGAAATCTTGCCAAATTTTTTATCAGGAAGGAATTAAGAAAACTACACCAAAATAAGTGACACGGGCCCCCCCTTATGGAGGAGTGTTAGACAATTTTATTTTATTTTCTGTTTTTGAGCCATAACATTTATTTTCTCTTCGATAAAGCATAGGATATATTCTTGGTGAACTGCTTGACATAAATAATAACGGAATCTTACATTACTTTGTCATGCAGAGACACTGCAAGAGAATTCTGGACAATTAACCTATTATTCTGTTGCAATGATTCTGCAGGACAAATTAATGAAAGTTACCGTCATTATTTATGTCAAGAAGTTTACAAAGAATATATACTATGATCCGTCGAAGAAAACATTTTGTTAATACAATTTGATAAAATGTTATGGCTGAATAAAAGAAAATGCAATATAATTTGCCCTTAAGAAATGTCCCGTATAAAAGGTAGTACATATAGCTAGAGACACTGGAAAATCGCGAAAATGTAAAAAATAGTCTCTAATAAACTGTATTGTATTAACCGTGACACGTGTGAATGGTTTAGAGACAAATCACACACGCTGTGTGTCCAAGCTGTACAGTTCTAACTGGGCCTGTTGTAGAGAGACAAAATTATTCAAATAAACGATAGCCAGTGTTGATACAAAACATTCAGTGTTATATACATTACGTTGGAGCCTAGCGAACAGTGGAGTATTCTCGCGATTTTCCAGTGTCTCTACATATGGCGTATTGTTAGACGCACTGTGCCCTAGCTGAGTAGGAAAAGAGGAGAGGGGGAGGATGTAGAAGGAAACGGTGAAGCAGCAGATGATAGGGTAACTCCACTGAGGTAATATAGACGCCAAGGACGGAAGGTGGGAGGCTTATTGCAGTGCGGCGACGAAGGGTTTGTGTAGAGCGGATACAGCGCGAGTTACGACTTCCTGCTGCTCCTTATAGATACAGCCGCATGATGACGGACACGCCACGGGTGATGCGAATATTCTAGATGATCAGATGAGGGTATGAAAGGAGCATTACTGCATCAGCAAACAACCTGTGTATGACACTTCTATAATAATACTGCAGATGACCTCATGGGTAGCTGCCATTCTGGTCCTCTTGCAGATAAGAGATCCAGAAATTTCAGAGGCCGCCGACACGTAGTTTAAGAGAGATAGAGAGATAGTCATCAACATCTTGAATTTTTGTAGGTACTTATTTTTTTTTTTTTCAGTGCATTGCGTGTTATGTAGCATATAAAATGGACACCTGCATTAGGACCAACATTTAATTTTATTTCAAATCGTAATTTACGCCAAACACTGTGCACGTTTGCTCAAACATGTGCTTGAACAGGGGGTTCGTCATGGGATTTATCGCCTGCCTCCACCTTTGACCGCATTCAAATATCTCGTAACATTTACGTTTACTGCCAAGTCACTAACACAGAAATTAAACATAACAATTCACACTCAACTACAACACGGCCACAGACAACTTAAGATATACAGACCACGTTCCCTGAACCCTAACGTTACACCCACTTTATTCGCTGATGACACAAGTATAGTTCTCTCTGGTGATTCTGTAGAAGAACTCAGACAAATAGCAAATATCACATTTACAGAGTTGAACTCATGGTTTTCCTTGAACAAATTAAATATTAATGTAGGAAAAACACATATTATGAATTTTTTGACAAAAAAACAGTAAAAAAATGGACGTATATATTGCTAGCAACGAAGAAAAAATCAATTAATCAACTAAAACTAAATTTCTTAGTCTACAAATGGATGCGTTCCTAAATTGGAAATCACACATTGAATATATTCTACCTAAACTGAGCTGTGCTTGCTTTGCTTTACGTAATATTGTCGAAATTTAAACAAGGACACAATAAGAATGGTCTATTTTGCATATTTTCACTCTATCATGACATACTGCATCATTTTTTGGGGCAATTCCACTGACAGTAAAAAAGTATTTTGTATGCAAAAAAGAGCAGTAAGAATAATGAACAGTAAGAAACAAACTGACTCCTGTAAACCACTTTTTAAAAGTCCCAAGATATTGCCATTGCCATGTGAATATATGTATTCACTGCTCCTATTTATGTCTAAGAACAATAACATTTTTGAGAAAAATGAATTCTATCACAAGCATGACACTAGAAATAAAAAAAAACACATTCACATACCCTCTGTAAATTTAAAATTAGTACAAAAAGGGCCTTACTACTCCGGAAGTAACATTTTCAACACACTACCAAAAAACTTGCAAGAAATATTTTTCTCAAACCCTAAACTTTTCAAAAGAAAACTGAGGGATTATTTCTCTGAACATGGTTTTTATTCAGTAGAAGAGTACTTTAATCATAAACATTAAATTACATACTTGTATAACAGTGTACATATGAGGTCTCTTTCTCCCGTTTTTCTTCTTCTTTTTTCAGATTATTGACGACTTCATCCAGTTGCAATATAGGAAGTGATGAACGAAGATTATTTATTCATATTATATTCTTGTACATAAATGTATAACTTTATGATATGTATAACTTTATATCATGTTTTTTTATGTTATAACTATATATTATGTTAACTCTATGACATGTCCAATATCGTTGTACAACATGTGCAGAAAAGATCATAAGTATGCAATAAAACAAACAAAAAGAAGGGGTGTCAGATGGTAACTCCAGAATCCAGGTACTGGTACCATAAAAAAGCTGGTACTTTAAACGAAAAACTGGTACATGGTAAAAAAAAATTCGCTTACAGGCACGAAAAAATAGGACGTTCTAAAACATTATTTAAGTATTTTAAGAGAAAAATATATCGAAAATGTTTAAAGAATACTCCTAATTAACAGAAAATCAGAGGTTCACGTCTACCACAGATGCAGCTAAAGAGAACACAAGTACGTGTAGGCCTATACGTGTTGCCAACGCCCAATGGACAACAGTTTGCAATAAACTGCAATAACCACATGCGCAGATTCCGTGTTCACAATTCAGGAGAAGTTGTGTCGTGCAAAAAAATAACTTTTACTGTGTAGAAAGGTTCTGCTTAAAATACTGTTTAATGATGCATTTTAATACAAAATTCTGAAATCATGGAACTTTCGCGTACCAGGACGAAAGTATCTTGGTACATGGTACGGCACCCTGAAAACTGGTACGTGTACCAGGATCCTGGAACGTCTGACACCAAGGTGTTCAGGCGGGATTTCTGCACCTCTAACCCCTTTAATATTTAACTATAGGTGATTCGGAATAAAGTGAGCACCCAACAAAACCCTGCTAAAGTTATATTTCCAGCCAATACGTATCTTTCCGTACGAAACGGCTAACGACGTGACGTGTCTAACCTCTCTTGCCACGACACTTGATGTTTGCGCATGTAAGATCAATTGTGCAGTCGATATGAATAGGTACAGTTTAATTTTAAAAAAAATATTAATTTAATAAAATACAGTTATGTATATTTCGGTTGGTATTGTTTCTGTTATGTCGTATTTAAATGAGAAAATACACGGAACTGTATTGCATAATTTCGCTGCCAACCATACAAGCAGTACCGCAACCATGGTTAATGTTGAAATATATGTAGTAACGTCTAGTGATATTTTTCAAAGGTTAAATTTCTAGTGCTCACTTTATCCCGAATAGCCTATACCTACCCACTACACTTCAAGATGTAGAGGTTGTAAAAGGTACAACCAGCCTGTAAGGGTTAATTCTACTACAGGTTTAAAAGATCAATGTTAAAAGTTTGTCACAGGGAAAAATTTCTGCCGCTTGAGCGCTGGTATCGGTAATGTGTGCAAAGTGACCAATCACAGAGCTTTTCTGAATTTTAAGTTGCGTTTAGTTAATAATTTAAAACGCGCAAATTGGTTTCTTTTCACTTTAAAATTAAGTTAAATGATTTCTGACATTTGCAAGCCTACTTAAATATAATTTTACTACAGTTTTCGTATTTATCTGGTCCCTTTGCGATGGCAGCGAAACTAGCGGCAGAAATTTTCCCTGTGCCAAACTCTCCAGTGAGAAAACTTTTCTTTCTAACCTGTAGTTAACCTTACCTGCATGAAAGAAGCTAATATATAGACACATGCAAAATTCGCGTTATTTTCTGTCAGCTGAATAGACTCCAAGTGACTATATAGGCTTGTTCGACGTTTCCCGCTGTCCGATATTGTCGTGACCTGCCGCGGAGAATGCTTACACGGTAGAGAGTTCTATCTCTGTAAAGACGTAACACACGTAAATGACAACACATAGAAGTTCGTGGTCAATTGAATATGTATAGGAAAGTGAAGTTTAGTCTGCTATAGGCCGTTCACGATAAATGAGCACTGCATAAAGTTTTCTTTCGGCCGTTTTGCAGTTATCTTTACTATTTTTATACGAAAACTTCCATGTAACAAACAACCAGTGTAAACGTTTCAACATACTAAAAAAATTAACATATATTGGGACAATAAAACATATTTTTAATTAATTACAAAATCTGTTAAGTGCTCAGTTTATAGTGAACAGCCTATACCAAATGATAACGCGAATTGTGCATGTCTCTACTTATATAGCAGCGTATGGACATATTGAGGATGCCGGGTGGGAGGTGGGTGTTGCACAGGAGACAGGGTCGGTGTGCTACCTGGGTCAGACCAACATGGAGTATGTGTGGGGGAGGTGGGGTGAACGATGCCGCGGCCTGATTGGCGGGCCAGCGCTCTACCACCTGCCCGCGCCATATTCGCCCCTCTGTTACGTCACACCACCTACAATGCGTGTCTCATGCGCTGCTTCGTAACTATGGCCACCACGCACAACTAAACTCAGGTATGCCAAGGGGATATATGTCCGTTATAAATTATATTTTCAAAGTTGTGATACAGTGTACATTTGATTTACTAGCACAACTTTTATATTACGTGTATTTTTTTTAATCTCCCTAAAATGATAATAAGCAGATACGAAAAGGAACTCTATGTATGTATGTATGTATGTATGTATGTATGTATGTATGTATGTATGTATGTATGTATGTATGTATGTATGTATGTATACATGTAGAAGTAATTTTCAATAAATGCACTTAACACTGACTTACGTTTTTGCCTTTGAAATAGACTCCGATCATCGCAAGATCTTAGCAGAAGAACTCTGCGGATGAAGGGGAAAAAATTAAGAATAAGCCAACATGACCCTGTAATAAGGAACCGCGATTCTGGAAAATCCCCCTTCCGGAGAACCTAAGTCAGGATGGCTGGATCGGAAATCGAACATGGGTAGAGATGATGGTTAGAGACCCTAGTTTTTCGCGAAAAGAATTTTGCACCAACATACCATTGAAAACTCCGTTGTTAAATGCAACACATATGATTGGGTGATGTACCCACGTCTGACACAACGTAACTGTCTGCAGACCAATAACAGGTATCTAATATTACAATAGCGGGATTCTTATTGGCTCCATGAAAGGACGACAGCTCCCAGTACAAGATAAAGCCAGTAATCTTCTGGTAAGTTGAACGTACGTTGAATCCAGCAAACAGTCAAGTTTTCCCGCGATAAACCATAATCAGAGACACTGGAAAATCGCAAAAATGATTAAAATAGTCTATAATAAACTGTATTACTTTAACTGTGGCACGTGTGAACAGTTTTGGGACAAATCGCACACGCTGTGTGTCCAAGCATAGCCGTCTTTAGTAGAAGGCCTCGGCCTTAGATCTGGCAACCCTGTCGGGAAGGGTCAATTTAACACTTCTTTGGTCTCACCAATGGTGGTGGCTTCCCTTGATCCGCAGATGTGTAGGACAGAATAACAAATCAGATACAGACATTGCCTTTGGAGAGCTAAAAGAAGGAATAAAATTACCCTTGTGTGCAGGGTTGCCAAATCTAAGGCCGCGGCCTTCTACTAAAGACGGCTATGGTCCAAGCTGTGCTGTTCTTAACTGGACCTGTTGTAGAGAGAAACAGAGCTACAAATAAACGATAACCAATGTCGATACAAAACATTCAGTGTTATATATATCACGTTGGAGCCTAGCAAACAGTCCAAGTATTCCTGCGATTTTCCAGTGTCTCTAACCATAATCGTTGAGGTTAATCCAGCTGTGCCTCCACGTCTCTCGTGGTGTATTGCCGGTGCGAGCGTCCCCACATCTGCGTCGCAGCTCTGGGCAGACGTCCAGCGTCAATATTGACCATGGCAAGACATGCTGACCCCGCCACAGAGGCGTCCATATAGTACCTCCTTGAGGCACTCGTCCAGTGTTGTCAGGTGAAGGTGGTCGTCTGTCCAGACCGCTGTGCACACAATATTTAGGAATACCATTAGACGCTTAAGGGCGCGGTGTACCGCAATTTTCATCACCATGTTTTTAATTTGTACCAGATATTTTTTTCTTATTTTAGTCAAGAAATGTGACAAAATTTGACTCTTATGAAATTTACTTTTCTCTCGTAGTTTTCGCGTAGGTAATGGCTTGCTAAGGCTCGGCATCAGTCGCCATATTGAATTATTTTATTATTAGCTCTTATGAAACTCTGAGAAGAAAAATGTGAAATTTGCTACTGTAATATCAATTCTATTCACCTTGCGCTACAATAAAAGCGTCACAGTTTAAATTATAACGTATATTTAAGTCGTAATAAGTCGGGCCGTTTTTTTATATTCTTAATTTCCTCGACTGATTGCGGCTTAAATATATGTAGTTCAGCAGCGATGCTTTTATTGTGGCGCAAGGTAGATATAATTGATATTATAGTAGCACATTTCGCATTCTTCTTCTCAGAATTTCATAAGAGTGAAAAATAAAATAATTAAATATGGCGACTGATGCCGAACATTAAAGTGAAAATTTGCACGTTTCCGTTTTATGGACTACACTAAAACCAACTGACATAGGAATTTTCCTGGCGGCAGCCGAGGCGGTTGCACCCGTCAGGGACTTGGTCGCAGGGGAAGAGGTCGGCGCCCGTTCGGCCTCCACCCTACCAAACTGAAAAAAAATTCACAGTGGATAAAGAAGTCGCAGGCTACAACGTCATATACATTAAAATAAGATTTTATTTGTATTTAAATAATAATGCTAAAATTAAAAATTTTAAAAATTCAATATTTTTAATACAATTTATTATTTGTTTTATTTTGTAGTTTAACATAGCTGAATTTGTAGCCTACAACATCGTTATCCACTGTGAATTTTTTCATTTTGGTACGTGAGTTGGTTTTAGTGTCGTCCTTAAAACGGAAACATGCAAATGTTTGCTTTAACGCGCCGTTACGCAAAAACTAAGCGAAATAAATGAAATCTTATAAGAGGAAAATTTAGTCACATTTTGTGTCTAAAATAATAATAAAAAAAACTGGTACAAATATAAAAATTAAAACATTGTGATGAAAATTGTGGTAGACCGAGCCTTTAAAGCCCTTTCACACAATCAAATTTTGCTTCAATTTTCTTTCAAATTTATTGAATTCGGTTCCTTGAATGTCATGTGACGCCATACTAACGCCATAACCGCGGCCATTTTGTCTTTAAATTAATTGCATTATGTACGCGAAATATACAATACCAAATAACTACGAGCATTAGTTATTGTTAGTAACCCGTACGAAAATAATAAGAAATTTTGTATTGGCTAAACCAAGTATTTTTGTGTCGTGCAGGGTTAGTAGACGGTTATAAAATAGCTAGATTATCTATTTTGTGCGCGTTTGGTTTCTAAATTGTGTGATATCTTTTCAAGTGATACTTGCAATAACTTTTTATTCAAATTTCTTAAATTTTCGTGCTATTCAATAAATTAGTATATCCGTCACAAACTATAGAAATATTTAGGACATACGCCATTGCAGCAAATGGTGTGTCACAGAAAAATAGAGAATACAAACAAACAGACAAGTAAACAAGCAAAAGGACTTTGTTTGCAACTGGCAAGCAAAGGCAAACATATGCAATTCCACAAGGAATTCAGTCAGTGATTTACAAGAAAATAACACAAACGAGCACCCAAGCTGTGTGTATCCTCTGGTTTTCTGTGAGACACCATTTGCTGCAGTGGCGTATGTCCAAAATACTTCTATAATTTGTAACTTGCCCCAGTTGCAAGAATCGTTCAAAAATAATAAGCTTGTTCGATATTTCAACTGATGCCTCTCGGTCAACCACAACTAATATTACATTTAAATATAAATACAATAGTTGTAAGAATTCATTGTAGATGTAGCAGTAAGCAAAATATCTACCATATACGAAAAATGTGGGTTTTTTTGGACTCCCGTCATTTAAAAACCTTGAAAAGAATGGCAGGAGTTATCAAACTCATGTAATCTACAAAACCTGGTCATGTTACCGAAGAAACCTACCCTACTTCAGCGAGTGCATTTTCATAACCGACTTTTGGCCTAGCATGGGGGCAGAGAGGTCAAACATCTCACATCTCTTCAGGCCAATTCGGCGGGTTTAGACTCGGATTTTTCGAATGTAGGAAACGTGGTAGACAACGCCGCGTTGGCCGGCGGGATTTCTTGAGGAACTCCCGTTTCCCCCGCCTCTCTCATCCCACCGCTGCTCCACACTCATCTCGCCCTCACCTCATTCCTCACACCGGACAGCCGAGTTTTTTTTTTGTATGGACCGAGCGATGTGGCGCAAGGTAACACACTAGACTCGTATTCGGGAGAACCCGGGTTCGATATCCGGCAACAGCCGTCGTGATTTCGGTTTTCCATGGTTTGCCAAAATGGCTCCAGACGAATGCTGCGATGGTTCCTTAACAAATGACATGGCCGACTCGTGTCTCAGCTCCTGTCGTTTAGCAAGTTGTGTGTCACTGTCTATAATGACCTCACTGTCGAGACGTAAAGCCCACGTACCTTACATGTGCAAATCTTGCATCAGAATCTGTCAAAACGTGCAGGCACGTACAATACACAGACACGATGGTATGTCACGAAAATTGTTTGTGCCAACATACCCTTGACAAGACTTCAGTTTCTTGCAACATACATGATCGGGTGGTATACGTCTGATGCGAGGTAGCTGTCTGCAGACCAATAACAAACATCAAAAATTACAATAGCGGAATTCTTATTGGCTCAGTCAAACACGTACGAGCGAAAGCTAATAATCATTTGTAGAGCGGAAGGTAAGCTGGAACCCAGCAAACAGTCAAGTTTTCCTGCTGTAGGGGCCTAAATTATCATCTCAAAGCATACATCTTTAGTGGTAATATTGCGTAATAAAGAGAGAGAGAGAGATTTTGGTCAGCGCTTAAGGCCACAATTTCTCGTTTATTTCAAACAATTGCAAATAACTCAAATAATTTTCAACCAAATGCTTTGGAAAAAATTTGAGACAGTGTACAGTCATACGATAACCATTTTGCCAGAGCGTTTTTTTTTTAAATGTAACGTTTGCGAGCAAAAAGTCATTTTGCATCATTTTGGCTTATTTTCCTTAAAAATGTGTACTATTTTGGGGGCAAAAATCTAAAAATCAGTTTCGTGTACTGTTGCAAAAGAAAAATTTATATACAAACTTTGATATATAAGTGTTAAAACTGCCACAGGAATTTTTGATACATGTATTAATTTGCGTTACAAAAAAATATTTTCGAAACCACTGCTAAACTAGAGAGCAAGGCCTTAACATCGAGGTCTTTAGCGCTGGTGAGTGATGATATGAAGTGAGTATGGAGCAGCGCCGGAATGGAAGGGCGGGTAAACGGGAAATCCCCGAGCAAATCCGCCGACCAGCATCGTCCGGCACGATTCGCACGTGCGAAAATCCGGGATCCGATCCCGCCGGGAATCGAGCCAGGATCGCCTTGGTAGGAGGCAAGAGGTCTGACCCCTCGACCACCGCGCACCCCTTACGTAACAAAATAATAGGGTCTAATAGAGGCGAGTTGTCCGCTAGAAGACAGTGCGTCAGTTCAGTGACTTGCGCCTAGAGGTTAGGGTGAGGCATGATGCCAGTGCTGTGTCGTCCTTATCGCGAACGCGCAAAACCATAGCCGACTTTAGTAAAAGGCCAAGGCCTTAGATTTGGCAACCCTGCACACAAGGGTCGTTTTAATTCTTCTTTTAACTCTCCAAAGGCAATGTCTATATCTGATTTGTTATTCTGCCCTACACGCCTGCGAATCAGAGGAAGCCACCGCCGTTGGTGAGACCAAAGAAGTGTTAAAATGACCCTTCCCGACAGGGTTGCCAGATCTAATGCCACGGCCTTCTACTAAAGACGGCTATGGCAAAACACATACCACAAGCGCTCACCTTAACGCCTCGCTCTATAGTTTTGTAATGGTTTCCTAAATATATATATTTTTTTTAACGCAAATTAATACATGTATCAAAAATTCATTCTGGCAGTTTTAACACAAATATATCATAGTTTGTGTACGAATTTTTCTGTTGCAGTACACCTGAAATATCACATATTTTGTTGTCAAAATAAGCTAAAATGAAGCAAAATATTTTTTGCCAGCAAACAGTAAATTATTTTAATGAACGCTCTGGTAAGATTGTGTGTCGTATGATTGTACACAGTCTCAAATATTTTCAAAGCATTTGGTTAAAAAAATATTCTAGATATTTTCAATTGTTTGAAATAATTGCAAGATCATGGCCTTAACGGAAAATTAGAAATGTATTAAGAGGTCTCCATTGGGACTGTAGTGCAGGTTCCATCGCTCTTGAAGTATACTCACGATTTTAGTTTCCTGAGTTGGTATCACCTTCAGTAGAAAAATTCAAACGTCCCACGCTTCTAAAGCGACATGTGGCGGCAGCTTTGTGGCCGCTATGTTTATACACAACGTCCCCTGTTGCCGTGTCAGGACGAGGTTTTTCGGAAGAAATGTGTACACTGCATGATTGTAACATCGCCTGGCTTCAAGCTGTATGTAAACATCAAAGCTACGCATCTGCCACCTGACATTTTTCTTGGGAAATAAACTTCAGTATTACACCCTCTCCTCTTCTGTACACTATATTTCACTATCATTTTATTTAATTTCTGTTATATTTACTGACGGACAACGTACCGTAATAAAAATATATCAGATCGCATAAAATAAATAATTAGGCCTTCCAAACTTACTTCGCACTTTAAATATGGATACCCGTTAGCGACCCGTGTTTTTCGCGAAAATAATTCTGCAACAGTTTTCTTCAATGTCTTATGTGCACATATGCAGCCCTGCCTCATGGCTATTAGCTGCTTGTCTTTGTGAAGTGAAGTCTCTCAATTAACTTAGCCAATCACAATACCGTTACTATAAAATGCCAAGTCTGTGATTTGCCAGTAAAACCTCAAGACACGTCAGAGCTAAGACTCCAAATCACTATAGACCCTTGTTTATCGCGAAAAGAATTTCGCCCTATTTAGTTAAAGTGCCTTACGTACACACGTGTAGTTGTGCTTCATGGTTATTGGCGGCGTGTATATGTGGAGAGCGGTATCTCATTTGACTGAGCCAATTACAGTCATGTTTCTGCACCCCACGCGTCTGTAATTTGCCGGTAGAATACCAAGGCTCGTGGCAGTTAAAATATCCAATCACTGACAGCGAAGCAGAACTACAGATGTGTACGTAAGGTACCGAAACAAAGTGAGGCAACATTCTTTTCGCGGAACGTTTATGGCCCTATCTCCCAAGAATAAGTAGAAAACTACATATGACGTCAGAGAAACGAATTCACATACGGAATAGCCTATATATCAAAAAGGTGTCCATCAGAATGTCCAGAAACGATCGCGTAATAAGCACACTGCGTGGATACTGGGCTGAAGTCGAGGTGAAAATGTTAGATGCAAGTGCACAATGTGGCAACACTGCGCAGAGAAACCAGGGGCGTCATTTGTGGCCATAGGGGCGTTGGGGCAAATGCCCCCTCTGGATTTAGAATTTTAAGTGTATAAATATATTTTTTGTATTTTAAATTTAAATAATGCTAACTTAAGCACATAAAACTGAAGTTTTATTATTAAAGTTTATAATTTATACATGCCTAATTAATAAAAAAAATGCAACAAGGTCACTGTCGCCGGAAAAAAAATCTTGCTCCCCCCCCCCCTAGATAAATCTGAAATGACGCCCCTGAGAGAAACTCCCTTCTCGCGCTCCGTGCCTAGATATTATTTTGTGTACGTTACATCAAGTAATCATGTATGGACTGTTCTAGATTTTAACATGCATCCACAACATGCAGGTAACAACAGTACTAAGATAAGTTTATATGTATATGCATATATATGTGTGTGTATGCATATATAGGAATCTCACACACAATGTAAATCTGCATAACAGGTACCAAACTCAAGAAATTTATTTAATAAAAAAATGTCCAACTTGTGTAGATTTGTGATATTGAGACAGTTATTTACTGCAAAATAATGTTATTGAAATGTAGTTACTAGAAAAACATGTCTATGAATATGCCTATTTATTGAGGATTTGTGTCATGCAAAGTAAAAAAATTGACACCTCCCCGGGGGGGAATCGAACCCCGGTCTCCCGCGTGACAGGCGGGGATACTGACCACTATACTACCGAGGACCACGGAGTTACTGCTTCAAATTTAAAAAAACTTCACAAATTCTTTTCGTAATAAATTTAAAGTATGGAGAGGTTTTGACCGTCGTGATGTTTGTTATACCGTCACATATCTTCATAAAATCTCGTAATAATTACACTTTACGACAGACATCGTAATTGGGACGTTTCCACGCTTACAGAAAAATTACCGAACAGGACTCGGGCTGAACATGGAAGAAACACAATTATTTTCTTCAACATATATTACATGATATATAAACACCTGCCGCAGAAAAATATAGCGCCAGGATTTTATGTTTTCTGGATAGCCATCTTTATTTAATTTATAAAATAAACAACGGAAAAATAAGTGGGCGGAGTTTGAGTCCGACTGTCTGGATTACAGCGCCAAAAAGTACAACATTCTCGGTAACTTGACGAACTACAGCCAAACAACAAGGGGGTCAAGCAAAATACATTGGTGGATAGGCGAGTGTCCAGACCTGTTCTTCTACGACCGTGCCCTGTACCAATTTTACCTTGCTGAGTATACCCTGTACCAATTTTGGCACTACAGCACTGGTTATTTCTTTAATTAAAATGCTTACTGGACACGTAGCGATTCTAGTCGTAATTATGTTCATGGAACAGTACGACACCGATTTCCAGTGTTTGATGAAGACGTGTTCAAAGTGTTGCAAATAAAAAAAATTTATGGTGTGTATGACCTCAAAAATTTTTTCGTTTGTGGCAAACATTTTTCCGAAGAATGTAGAAGTCCTGGAGAAAATAGATTGAACAGACTTTCTCTTCCAACATTATATCTTAAAGGCAAGTGTCTTCTGCACATATAAAGATTAAGGGTTAACCTATGAATCATCAGAGTAAATTTTAATGGGCCACATAAATCTGTGTATTGGAACATTAAAGTTATTACCCCTTATTTTGCCCAGTGTAAGTTTTGTTGTCAATATCTCAAGTTGTAACAACACACGAACTGTAACGATAAGTTACTGCTGTTTTTCTATAACTTGGCATATGCACTGCTTTAAATTGTTTTTAATAAACTGTCGTAATTACGATAAATACAGCAGTATGTCGAAAATTGTTACTTTTAGTTATCAGTAAAACATGCTATAATTTTTACAGATTTGAAACAGTCTTTTAAAAGGTATTTTAATAATATAAAGTTAATATTCTTCACTATAGGGTACATTATTAAAATACTTTTTGTATGACCGTTTCAAAGCATAAAATTATTTTATACTTAACTTACAATTGGCACTTGGTCTGTTTATGCATTACACCGTCCATTTTACTTTATGGTTAGCGAGCAGATATTTCGCATAAAGGCCTATACACAATTTATTACTTTAACACTTGAATTTACGCTTCCGTTTCTTTAAGCATATTGTTAATACACAATACAAACGTAAAGTTTAAATAACGACAGCCGAAAAACGATTTTAGAATTCGTTTTTTGAAACGGAAGAATTGTAACATAAATCATTATGTATTTGCCATAAAAGCATAGGTATCACGAAGATATTAAAACATAAGCCCAGTTATTTAATATTTTCCAGTTATGATAGTATTTTGCAGAACAAAAGCAACGCCATCATTGACGAAACTTACAGTTGATCTACAAATACTTCTCAATTTCTATTTGCAAATTTTCCCGTATAAATTTGAACCAAACCTGTTACATTTTTCACGGAATCTTAGTACTGGAGTATAAAACGATGCACAGAAATAAAGATTTTTTTTTTATTAAAACATACATAATCAGCTGTTCATTACACAAAATTAAACGGCCATCTTGGCGTTGACTTCAGATTTTCAGTTGATCGGAAACGTGAAGTCAAGGCTGCTTGACTTCTCCTTTAGCGACGCCATTGTGTACGGCCCCATAAGAAGCCATGTATTGAAAGCTATCGTAAAGTCAAATGTGAAAATCAAATGCTAAAGTTTTCAATTGTGTACAGAGCTTTAGATGGCACAGTACATAATTCAACGCTAAAATGATTGTAGGTTTCTTGAAGCCAATTTGCGAAAGTTAAACAATAGCAATGCTAGACAATAGTTTCAGCCAACGTTTTAAACAAAATTGTTTCCAGTGTTACAAACTTCTGAGGCAGAATCTCTGAAGCCGGAACCTCGTGCATTTAACTGCGGCGCAAGAGATGACGCGTAACGAATTAGTAATTCTGCATAAATATTTACTCATAAAGTTAGCAAATACCATTATCTAGGATTGTCACTGAGTATTTTATCCATATTGGGTTCGAAAAAAGCGTAGAAGTCAATTGATGTTTTCAGCGTTTATTTATCTACCAAGCAACACGGTTCCAGTGGGCACGTGTGGAGTAGTTTCATAATTATAAAAAGTATTTACATCCACGCTGCAATGCACTTTAGCGCGTGCTAAGCGGCGCAGCCACGAGTTCTTATTTATACTATTTTAGTAGGTTTAATTTTTTAAATCTTGAGGGAACAGATATCCGTTACATAGAGAGAGTGAGTGAGATTTTCTTCAGCGCTCAAAATCGAGGTCTTAAGAGTGCGTGGTAGATAAATAAACGCTAAAAAACATAAATTGATTTGTACTCTTTTTTCGAAGCCAATATGGATAAAATACTCAATGACAATCCTAGATAATGGTTAGAGATGATGGTTTATCGCGGGAAAACTTGACTATTTGCTAGGCTTCAACGTACGTTCAGCTTATCAAAAGATTACTGGCTTTTCCTTGTACGCGAAGCTACTGCCCTATTTGACTAAGCCAATATTTTAATATTTGATGCACGTTATTGGTCTATAGACAGCTACGATGTGTCAGTGTTTTCAAGGCTATGTTGGCACAAAACATTTTCGCGATATACCATCATCTGTAATAATGGTATTTGCCAACTTTTTAAGCAAATATTTAACCATAATTACTAATTTGTTACGCGTGATCTCTTGCGCCGCAGTTAAATGCACGAGGTTCCGGCGCCAGAGATTGTGCCTCAGAATTTCGTAACACTGGAAACAATTTTGTTTAAAACGTTAGCCAAAACTATTGTCTAGGATTGCTATTGTTTTAATTCGCAAATTGGCTTCAGGAAACCTACAATCATTTTAGCGTTGAATTATGTACCACGTCCTCTTAAGCCATGGTGAGGGGTGAAATGATGTGAGAATGAAACAACGCCGGAATTAAAGGGCGGGGGAAATGGGAGATCCCGGAGAAAACCCGCTGACCGGTGGCATCGTTCGGCACGATTTCCACATGCGAAAATCCGGGGACCGACCCCGCTGGCAATCGAAGTCGGATCGCCTTGGTGGAAGGCGAATGGTCTGACCATTCGGCCACCGCGGCCCCACCATTACACAGCTATGTTGGAAATTGTTTGTACTATGTAGGCCTAGTTTTTTTTTAATTTTTAATAATGGAGTCTATAAATAATAACCCTCGTACATCCTCCTCAGGATATCTCAGCTCCAACTGACTGATGTACAACGCAGACATGCAGTGGCTGGGATGACATATTGTGAACGAGCATGTTTACTGTCGCAGCTGCTAGGCTTGCCCAAGGTCACGACAGCGGTTCTGCGGTTCGCGAACATGTGCGTCTATGATGATGTTATAAAACAATGTGCAGTCTCGGTGAGCGTTTTAGGAACCAAAGACAACTTTACAACTGGGTCTAACGCAACGTAATGCTGCCGCTCATGAGGTAGCTGCCAGGTACTTATTGTTATAGGCACCTGAAAAATTCGCGTATTGTTTTGGCCCCAAGCAAGAATTCCAGCAACTCTTAGTTGGTGCCGCTTTCGAAATGGACGACTTGAAGTACACGCCCCCTGACGTCACACCGCAGGGGAAAAGTACTGTGGGAAACAAAGCTTGTTTACAAACATGCTGATTTGTTAGTTGGTAATTGCAGAAAGCAAAAATGTTGCGCATTCATAGATTTGCACGCAAGGGTAAAAAAATACTAGTTTCAATTTCATGGTTAAGATACGCAAATGCATAAGATTAATGTTTACCTGAAAAAGCGGCAAATTCCAAACAAAATAATCAATTTTCTTGACGTTGTACATCTCATCCGGGACATGTGAAGCCAAACAGCTAAATGAAGGTTATGTTCGGCTGCGGTATCCATGGAGATAGGAATTCTATCCCACACCTGACTGAAGCTCTGCCTCTTTTCAAGTCTTCCATTAGCCGGTGACTTATTTGTAGGTACGAGTATTTCGCGTATTAATCTGGTAGCACTCTAGACTTCTCAGTCCTGTACACACACTGGCCAAAGTCGAACATCCATTGGCTTCTAACCGTACAAGTGGGTAGCCCCGCGAATTATTGTATTATTTACTACTAGGGACCCCTAATTTCCGCGAAAATAAATTTGCCCTACTTTGTTTCAGTGACTTAAGTGCACACCTGCATTTCTGCTTCGTGGTCAGTGATTGGACGTCTTAGCTCTGATGTGTCTTGGGGCTTTACTGGCGAATCACAGACTTGACAAGTTGTAGTATCGTTATTGTGATTGGCAGTGTCAAATGAGAGACTTCACTTCACAAAGACCAGCAGCCAATAACCATGAAGCATAGCTGCAGATTTGCACATAAGGCATTGAAACAAACTGTTGCAGAATCCTTTACGCGAGAAACAGGGGACCGTATTTACTACTGGCTTGCAACCTCCAAACGTGTGTATAAACAGCTGTCGTCTAACCACGGAAGTTACAGTGATATACAGGTTATTGGCGTTCAACCTGGCCTACAATCAATACGCGAAATACTCGTGCCTCTACATATTTTACACTTGCTGTAAGTCGCTTAGGCAATAGTACAGAAGCAACTAAATGCAGGTTCATATCACTGTGTCATCGAGCAGCCAGTGAACAGATAATGTCTGCTTGAATACACACATGTTCTTGGAGGCTAGCATACATGTCAGTGAACACGCGAATTTTTCCCGTCTCTACAAATGTAATAACTAGGCACCCCTGTTCTTCGCGAAAATAATTTTGCCCCAGTTTGTCTCAGTGCCTTACGTGCACATCTGCAATTCTGCTTCATAGTTATTGGCAGCGTGTCTATGGGAAGAGCCGTATCTCATTTGACTGAGCCAATTACAATAACGTTCCTGCAACACCACACGTCTGTGATTTGCCGGTAGAATACCAAGGCTCGTGAGAGTTAAAATATCCAATCACTGACCACGAAGCAGAACTGCAGATGTGCACGTAAGGCTCCGAAAAAAATGGGGCAAAAAAAAAAAAAAAAAAAAAAAAAAAAAAAAAAAAAAAAAAAAAAAAAGAGTCCCTAGTAATAACAGATTGTGGTTTCTATCTACCTGCGCTTGAAACGCACTACAGCGAGTTACAAGTAATCATATTTGGAAGAAACATCTCAACGCGCATTAAGCTTGTACATTTATGAAACACATTTCAAAACTATCTGTTTAAAAATTAGGATCGCTTATTGGTAGAGAGAGTGGTATATCGCGAAAATGTTTTGTGCCAACATACCCTTGAAACGCTGTAGTTTCTTGCAACGGGTATGACTGGGTGATATACGTCTTTAGTAGAAGGCCGAGGCCTTAGATCTGGCAACACTGTCAGGAAGGGTCATTTTAACACTTATTTTTGCTCTCCAAAGACAATGACTCTACCTGATTCGTTATTATGCCATACATACCGGCGAATCAGGGGAAGCCATTGCCGCTGGCGAGACAAAAAAAAGTGTTAAAATAACCCTTCTTGACAGAGTTACCAGATCTAAGGCTATGACCTGACACGACGTAGCTGTCTGCAGACCAGTAACATAAATCAAATATTATAACAGCGGGATTCTTACAGTCTCAGTCAAATAGGGTAACAACTCCAGGTACAAGCTAAAGCCAGTAATCTTCTGGTAAGCTGAACGTGTGTTGAAACCCAGCAAACAGTCAAGTTTTCCCGCGATAAATCATCTTCTATACTTATTGGAAACACGATTTTCAAGACTCTCAAAATGGTTTTAAAAAATAGCTCTTTTAAACTGCCGTACCTAGGAAACTTTCAACCGGATTCGAAAAACACATAAATAGAAATAAGCGCTGAAATTTTAACCATAAGTATCGCAAATAAAATAATACGGTCACCGCTTAAAGTCCCATAGGAAAATGAATAATAGTGAAGCTCTGCGCGCGAGTTGCTGGGGTCGGCTCCCGGTTTTTCGCACATGGGAATCACGTCGGCGGATTTTCGCGGGGTTCTCCCGTTTCCCCCGCCCTTTCATTCCGGTGCTGCTCCATATTTATCCCATGTCACCCCTCACCAGCGCTGAAAACCTTGATGTTAAGCGCTGTCCAAAATCTCTCACTCAAAAGTTAATGTCGGAGACCATAGTGAGATAGTTATTACTATTGGCAAAACTATCTACAAAAGTGCTTATATTTTTGCGAACAGCCTATAGCAAGAATTTCACCCGCCAGCGTCATACATCGAAACGTGAATCTCAACATAAAGTCAATGTGTGAACCGTCGATCAATCGATTACAGTATTACACAGAAGTTAATTAAGGCTCGGTTTCAGTCGCCATATTGGATTTTATTATTTTACGCTTTTTTGGAATTCTAGGAGGAAAAATGTTAAATATGCGATTATACCTCAAACTCTATTTGTATTTCGCTACAGTACAGGCCTTGCGATTTAGCTGCTAACATATAATTACGCCGCAATGGGCGTGGCAAATTTTTTTATATTCATAATTTTCCCGACAAATTGCGACCTAACTATACATTACTAGCTCTATTATCGTGTTTGTACTGTAGCTCAAGGTAAATAGAATTTGCGGTATAGTCGCCGATTTAACATTTTTCTCCTCAGAATTCCAAATAATAATAATAATAATAATAATAATAAATAATAAATGAATAAAATAAAAAATAAAAATAATAAAATTCAATATGGCGATTTACACCTAGCCTAAAATAAGTAATGGTTAAACCAGCACGATTTAGCTCTTTGATTGCTATTCAGGGCGGCCTCCAGTGGCATATCTAAGAGGGGTCCTGAAAGGGGGTTGCAGGCCTTCACAAAATGCCATGTTTATGGGCCTAATAAGTCATAAACTTTTATTTACAAAATATGACCTAACTTGCTACAATGTCGAACACGTAAAATATCTCCTCAGTTTGATGAAAAAAAAATTGGTATTTAAATACCAGTGTCGATATTTTGATGTATGTTCATCCGCCTCGATGTTAAGGGTATTCAGGTCGATAAAATAATAATTTTATATTTTTATGAAATATCGATAGTTTTGTAGACGATACTTGTGACTACAGTTTCCTCTAACAAAAATATTTTAGCTCTTAAAGTTTTCTCGTAACGGAGCATCAGAGTCAAAATTTGTTTGTTACGCTGCCATGCAAATAGCGAAAACTAATTGATCTACTTAAACAAAATAATTCACTGTGAAATTACATCCCATGAGCTCTGCAACAAAACATTTTAAAATACATAACGTAATATGATAAACTTAAAAGATCGCAGAAGTTCAGAAAAAAATTGCAAATTGCAAATTTTTTAAAATATAAAAATTGTTTATGGGATATTTTATAAATTTTTATCACGTAGTCCATGGCATGTTATTTCCACGTGAATTATTTCACTTACGTAAGGCAATTGGTTTTCACTATTTGCATGGCAGCAGAACATGCGAATTTTGACTTTGTCGCAGTGTTATGAGAAAACTATGTTTCGTAGGAGGAAACTGTACTCTCAAGTATCGTCTATAAAACTAACACTATTTCACAAAAATATAAAATTATGATTTTATCGCACTTGAACACCCTTAAGTTCACTTCTTCACTTTTATAATATAATCGTAATAATGTTTCCTAAATACATGTTTGTGCTACTATAAATTGTAAGCAAGTATTAAAGATTTTCTTTATTTTTACAATTTTTTTTTTGCAACAGGTAAGCATATATGTTTTAGACTCTTCGAGTGAAGTACAAACTCTACAGTGTTTCATGTGGGTTGTCCTAACGAATAACAAAACAAAATAACATTTTCGCATGCGTATTCGTCTCAAAAAATAGATGGAGGCATTTCTTTGCATCAGATTCTAGCCTTTCTAGCCTATAGTTAATAGATCCCTACCTTCCTACTGATCCAGTAGAAACTTTCTGCCACTTAAATTGCATGCTTTTGCACATCCTATCCTGTCGAGGGGTTTTTACGGTGCTTATGCTGGTTTTCCCCCCTCTATACATGTAGTTAGAACTAGTGATTATGGGAGTTAAATATGGCCTCAATAGCGGCCATGTGTGCCCAATCCCAGTAGAGCCGCGATGCACGTGTATTTGTTCTGCATGTTTCCAGCATGTCTAGGCGTATGGGGCTCAGCCCTGAGACGCACCTAGGTCCCATTCCTACCCCTGGGCCTCCGACTCCTTCCTAGTTAGGGTAGTTAGAAAACAAATTGCATCTGCTTTGCAGGCAGTAAGTTACCAACTTTTGAATATAACACGCAAATTCGTTAGAACAAGTGACCACAGTAACAGCGTCACATCTGACTACTTTGTGCACACTGCTGTAAATTCCAGTTGTGCGTAAATATGCTAAGCTGTTACTTTACGGAAACCCCATCCGTAGCGTTAAGTTTACCTCGGGCAGGTTGAAGACTGTACGCCCGAGGCAGAGAACATTTTGGATTACAGAAGAGAAATTGCCGGTAGGAAGTCAAACTCTGTCACTCACGAAAGCAAAATGGCTTCGCTGGCCAGCAACATGGCGGAAACGTCTACCGCCAATCATATCTCATAGCCGGTAGTCAGGCCAATAGGAAACCTGCAGTAACATGCAGGAGCCAAACATACACGGGGCTAGTATCAGCGACCTCGGGCAGGCAATAAGGCGAAGTTCGTCCGTACAAAATGAGCCACTACGCCGTTTTACGTCTGTATGACTCTTCAGTCTGTGCCCGAGATTTGGAGGCGCCGTTGCGGTAAGGACGCCCCAGACACACGTGTATAGGAGAGAAACGACTCTACGCGCGAGACACAAATGCACGTAGTCTCACTGTTGTTGGCTTGCCTCTGAGGCATACAGATGTGACAACGCTATTTCAGGACGTAATAACTGAGGTAACGGAATGCTAAATGTCGTTATAGTAGCTAATAACATGCAGCAGAAATTTCCTATGTACTTAGCTGTTGTACGGTGTTGTGGCGTGTCACGCGAAAACGTTTTACGCGAAACCGCTGAACTTATTCCTATTGTTGTTATCTATAGAAAGAACACTCACTTGACACTACAGATGACACGTTTAGAAAATTCAGTATGCTTGTTAGAAACGTGATTTTTGGGCCTCTGGAAATCGCTAAAAACGACTTTTTTTAGACTGCTGTAACTCAGAAAATACGATCTGAATCCGTAAATTGCAACATAAGGTCTGTGAAATGGTATTAACTTTATACTAGGCCACAATAAAATTTTACTGTCACCGCTTAAAGTCCCATAGGAAAAGTGTTATAGGAATACATTACACGTCAGTTTAGCGCGCTGCGAATAGAGACCATGTGTCTATCCTCAAGAGTGTTGCTTTGGCTCTTATCACTCCGCTGTTCCCGCGCGTCAAACGCGGAAATTTGAAACTGGTACACGCAAATCTTAAGGAAGTTCTGGTGGAAATTTTTCGTCTTTATTTTAAAAGGTCTGAAGGGAAAGTGAATTACACAAAGTAAAAAAAATTGCACCTCCCCGGCGGGGAATCGAACCCCGGTCTCCCGCGTGACAGGCGGGGATACTAACCACTATACTACCGAGGAACTTGAATACCAGCCTTTAACCACAGGGAGTCTACAAATTCTTTTTGTCCAGATAATATACTGAGGTTAAGATTTGAAGAGGTGTAATATTATCTGTACTGCTACATTTCTAGATAAAGCCTAATGTTTACACTTTATGCACGTTTTGACAGGCATCGCAACAGTGGCAGATAAAAAAAAAGGGGGAGGGGTCTTGACGGCTTAAGTCCCCCCCCCCCCACCAAACACTTTATGGTCTAAATTTATACTGGATAAAATTAATGTTCAGGGGGAATAATACTAAACAGTAGCATTGTCTGAATGTTTTCTTTCTGTTAAATTACAAAATTTGTTTAATTTAAAATCCTCATTGATGATTACTCTGCACAGTGATTAGGGCTTGGCCATGTTGTGTAAGAAAATACACAGTAGAGTCAGTTTCAGTTTATTCTTCTTAGTTCCACACATTTAATACTATTTTATTAAGTTATTTCTTTTACAGGATCCGCATTTACGTGAATGTTGGACGTATAAAGTGTTGGCCGTGAAACAGACTCAAATTAGCAATCAAACGAACCAGATTTGACATTTTGAAGGAATTTAATAAAGAAATATTCCTGTTGTACTTAAGGATAATTTGAAATAGTGTTGGCAACGCTGAGTGAGACATACACTCGCTATCTGTATATGTAGAAACCGGAAATACAGTAAGTAGCCAGTATTGTGATAATATGTTATGAGTACTATCCAATCCTTCTGCAGCCTAATATTACAGGCCGCGTTTGTTAGTATTACAGTTTTCAAGTTCTAAAGAGTGGCATTTTCTGTTTTATGGCCAGTTTAGATTTGAGGGCTCAGTAGCACCGTCGTCTTATGCACGGCCCTAGAAGGTAAACAACCCCAAGTAAAACTAAAAAAATAAAAAAATAAAACGACTGTAAGTTGGTGGGAGTTGAGTATCCTGCAGATTTCAGATGATGCTTCAGCATCAGGTCAAGATGACCATGCATTGTAATATCATTGAAGTTACAGGATACTAAATCATTATGAATCGATCAAACCTGTAGAAGTTTCTCACATGTCTTCAACAACTAGAAAGAAGCTGATGATCTTCAAACGACTGAACAGATTTCCTTCAATCATAGCTATATCGAACAAGTCACATTAAAAAAAAAAATCGGTTCATCCGTTTAGCAGCTACGATGCCACAGCTCGGTCGTAGAAGAACAGGTCTGGACACTCGCCTGGAAACATGACCCACTTGTTTGGCTGCAGTTCACCAAGTTACTGAGAGTGTTGTGCATCTTTGGCGCTGTAATCAGGGCGGTCGAGGTCGAACTCAAACTCCGCCCACATTTCCCTCCCACTTTTTTATGTGTTTACATCATAAAGATAAACAATTTATCAAAACATATTTTTTATCAATTTATGAAATACTTGCTTCGTTCACAATCCTAAAGCATGCCTACAGCAGTCTTAATTTACTTTATAATGTAAAACTGGAAAAAAGTGAATGGAGTTTCAGCCCGATCACCCTGATTGCAGCGCCAAAGACGTACACCACTCTCGGTAACTTGGTGAACTGCAACCAAACAACAAGGGGGTCAAGCAAAATACATTGGTACATGGACGAGTGTCCAGACCTGTATTTCTATGATTGTGGCCTTATGTATTTGGTTCGAACGATGAGGCTGAAGGAAGTCTGTTATAGTTAAGGCTTTTGAATACATTTAATTTTACGTTTCCGTTACTTTATGTGTTTCGTCAATACACAACACAAACGTGAAGCTAAAGTAACGACAGTTAAAAAACAATTCAAAATTTGTTTTTTAATGAAAATATTATAATATCCATTATAAATTTGTCATAAAAGCATATCACGTAAGTATTTGAAATATAACCCTAAATATTAATATATTTTTCATTTATAATTACATTTTTCAGAACAAACGCAACGCCATCTATACCTGACGTAACTTTAAGTTAACTTACGAATACTCTTCCAACGCTATTTAACAGTACATTTAAGTCAAACCTGTTACTTTTTCACGAAATCCCAATACCGGAGAACAAAACGATGCTCAGGAATAAACAATTTTCGTTCTAACATATACCTACCTATAATCAGCTGGTTCTTTGCTAACGGCCATCTTGACTTTGACTTTAGGTTTTCAGTTTAATGGAAACGTTAAGTCAAGACTGCTTGGCTTTGACTTTGGCGACGCTATTGTGTACGATTCCATAATAAGCCATGTATTGAAAGCTACAATAAGTCAAATGTTAAAGTCAAACGTTAAAGTTTTCAATTGTAATGAATGCCCTTAAACAACTTAAATAAACAGTAACGCATTCAATTTTGTCTTCGTGTTTCATATCTCGTATATTGTTGCTTGTAACTGTTATTCCTAATTGGTTTTCCACGAAGGAATTTCGTTTAGATACATTAGACTGCAGTTTCCAGAAAGTGAAACTTTTTTATTAAGTTTTTCCTGCAGTAAGGTGTTAAAATGCGTATTTTATAAAAATGAATAGGCTACAGTAAATCGAGCTGTTGTTTTATGTTGTTTGTAAATAAATATAATCACGAAAATTTCTGATAAAATATGGAAAATATTAAGTATTTTAAATAAATGTAACTATCATGAAGTTTATCAATGCAAACCCTCCTCTTTCTTCTTCTTCTTCTTCTTCTTCTTCTTTTAGTTCCTCTGCTGAAAATAGGGCAGGTCAGACTCAATAGACTAGCTTTGGTCAACATTCACAAAGAAATTTTAAATATGTTATAGATACATTCTATTCAACGATGCAAAGACGAATGAATTTGAGTAATTGGGGTGAGGAAAATGAACAATTGCAGTATTTCAACTCAGTACCAAATTGTAACGCAAACAATTGAAAAAAAAAAAAAAAAAAAGTGTTTCATTGTGTGCTGATAGCTTTGCCTTCAATGGTGTAGGGATGGGATTTTCGATCCTTCGATTCCTCGATTCCCCCGATTCTTGCTGGCATCGAAAGAATCGATAATCAAGGAAAAAAGTGCATTTCTTTACATTTTGATTCTCTCGATTATTCATTTATTTACTTTGATAAGATGCTTCCGTAGGGATATGCATACTAATTTTATTAACTGGATAGGGTATTTGCGTTTTACGTCTTTCACGGGACAATATTTTTGCAAATCGGAGACCACAGCAATCTAAGTTGCCGTACATATTTCCTACGACACCTGCAGAACTTTACAATTTGTTTACGACGATAGTAATAAACTGGCGTTCAAAGTTTTTTTGTAACATATACATTTAAATCGCAACAACAGTTTCGAAATGCGTTAAATAAAAACAAATGTACTGGGCAGTTTGTAAATCCTAGACACGTGCTGTTCTTAATGGTCAACCTTGCCTACTCATCATTTAAATAAATAAATCACTTTTGTCGGCCACTGATGCAGTAAATATACTAAAAATTACTTGCAGTTTAATTCAATTAATATTAAAATTAATCAGCTTTTTTAATCAATGTAATGTGATACGCATTGTTCCCACACGTTAGAAAATGGTGTGGTACCAAGAGACAAAAACCATATAGACTTACAAGCTAACGAAATGCACGTATAATTAAAACCTTGCACTCATGTGGACCACAGTCGTAGAAGAACAGGTCTGGACACTCGCCTATCTAACAATGTATTCTGCTTGACCCCCTTGTTGTTTGTCTGTAGTTCGTCAAGTTACCGAGAATGTCATACTTTTTGGCACTGTTTTCCGGGCGGTCGGACTCAAACTCCGTCCACTTTTTTCCATTGTTAAATTTATAAAGTAAATAAAGATTGCTGGAGCCTTTTCTTAAATTTGTGAGCGAAGAAAGTATTTCATAAATTAATAAAAAATACGTTTTGATAAATTGTTTATCTTAGCGGAAAGGAAGTGGGCGGAGTTTAGTCCGACCGCCGTAAC
>PNEQ01058056.1:0-12771 GCA_003012365.1 Medauroidea extradentata | reverse complement strand
ATGTGGACGCACAAATAAAATTCCCGTTTAATATATATATATATATATATATATATATATATATATATATATATATATATATATATATATATATATTACGATTAAGACAAAATCTTTAGGCCTAAGTGCTGAGATTAACTTTCCGTTTTAGACATCACTGTACGGCACTTGCATAACATACAAATACACGACCAGTTCAGTGGTACCTTCAATGTTGGGACGGAAAGTTTCACACAGTAATCGCAATCCGATAATCCAGCACCGTAATTTCTTAAATTTTTTTAAATGCCGCAAAGTTAATTAATGAACGTGTTTACAAAGAAACCGCATCCTCACTCAGAAAAAATACGATCGCCGAATATAGCTGACGTGCTCATGGCGACAGGCTTGACGGACTAGCATGACAGCGTTGCCAGATCCAACAATTCCGGAGTTGCCGCATCATCTACTTGACCGATACAAAGGAGTTAAGTAGGTATTCTCGATCTATCATCAGAGGTTAGCCAGGTTGCGGCTGAATGCTTCAAGCAATACGCTCGGTTCACTTTTTGGACGCAAGTATATATTTCACTCGAACGACTATTTAAACAACTCGAGTTGAAGTTTCCCTCTCCTCCAGACTAATCGCGTTAATTTTTATAACCGCCTATACACTGTGCCTAGTCACGTGCGCCTGTATCCGTAGGTTCATTGCCTATATCTTATAATAAAAGGAATACACATTTAAGTTAGTCCTGCGCGCCATATGCATACTGTGGGCCTAATTTTGAATATGTTACATTCCTTGTGTAACTTAATTAGTTTGTTAGTGTGCTATATATTATGTAATTTTTTTTTCTTTTTCAAATTTGTCTTTAATGTCTAACATTTTTAAATGATTTACCTGTATATATAAAACGTCCATTGTTAATTATAAGAAAATAAACCCAAGAAGGGATTTTGTAATTTGTATTTCAAATCTCTACATGTCCTAATTTTCACTAGGCTATCCTGCTGCCACTACTAGATAAAAATAATACTAACTTAAAAGTTAAGTGCATTAACTAAATTTTATAGGTGTGTGTGTGTGTGTGAAAAATTACGAGTAGCAAGTACGGCAATAAGACTCAAAATTATTTAAATATTCATTATGTTATTATTGCCTTCGGCTTAATTGATTTAATGAACTGCAGCCATTTAAAATATAAATTTTTCATAACCACTTAGAATCGAAGTAATCGAGAATAGAAGCATCGAGAAAAATATGGCTGGAATCGAGAATCGTAATAAAAATGGAATCGTCCCATACCTAGATTTGTTTTGTATTGTGTGTGAACAAAATTTTCCAGATTATAAAATTGTTGTGAAATTTGGCTTGCGGCTCATAAAATTTAGACTACTTGCGTGTTTCAAGTGCAAATGCAAATATGAAAGTATGTAGACTCAAAAGCTTAAAAGATAATTTTTTTTATCATAAGGTAAGCACTTTTAAAAATTTAGTTCCTTTTTTTCTTGTTCAGATAATTTATAGTCTCATGCCTATAAATAAACCGTCTTAAACAACAATCAAAATATATAGGTTGTACCATACACAGATGTTTACTTCTAAAACCCACTGTAAATATAACTTTTTTTAATTATTGTTCTAGGCAAGATGGTCTTCCCCGGTTTAACGCCGTTAGGCATAATAAGGGATGGCTTGCACACTATATAAACCAAAGTAAACGATACAATCGTGCATGGATTCGAACCCAGGACATGTCGCACCGTAGACCGGCATGCTACCAACCACGACAAGGAGGCCGGCTATATATGAAGGGCTTATTTTAACAGTGGTATAACTCCAGTTTTGTAAAATAAGGGGTTGTATCCACCATCGTGTTAAGAAATGTTTATTCTACCGTATTTCAAAAGTGGTACATCTCCACGCTGTGAACTTCATTATTTCACCTATCTCGAAAACAAATGTTTGACATTGAATTATGTTCAGGTCTCTGTATCTAAAAATGAACCAAATTGGAGTTGCACTACTATTAAAATAAGCCCCTTCATATTCTGTCGTGTGAGAGTGTATAAAGAATCGTACTGGGGTACAAGGGCGCCCATAAAGGGGGGGGGCGGAGTAGGAGGGAGGGCCTGAGCCCCTTAACAGATGTTCCACAGTGTGTTTGGTTTTGTTTAAAAAAAAAAAAAAGTATTGAAAAATATTTGCAGTTTGATAAGTTTTGTAATCAAAGCGGTTTCAGAGTGCATGGTAGATAAATAAACGCTGAATACATAAATTGATTTCTACACTTTTTTCGAAGCCAATATGGATAAAATACTCAATGAAAATCCTAGATAATGAAATTTGCCTACTTTATGAGAAAATATTTATCCAGAATTACTAATTTGTTACGTGTGATCTCTTGCGCCGCAGTTAAATGCACGAGATTACGGCGTCAAAAATTGTGCCACAGAAGTTCGTAACACTGGAAACAATTTTGTTTAAAACGTTGGCTAAAACTATTGTCTAGGATTGCTATTGTTTAATTTTCGCAAATTGGCTTCAAGAAACCTACAGTTACAGATTAATGCTTTTAGCGTTGAATTATGTACCACGCCCTCTTCATGTGATGAAATATGCCAGTGGCTACAAATTTATGCTCAGGCTATGTTCGTTCCTGTTGACATAAACATGTATTATGATCTTGGCCCTTCCCCCTTACAATCTTTAAGATGGGCGCCCTTGGTGGGGTACAGGAACAAGGGGGAGGGGAGCACAGCAGACGTCGCGCGGGGGCGAGCTCCGGGGAGAGACGTCGCGCCGTTAAAACAGTGCGCGAGACGGCCGACACTGGAGGACGGGTAAAAATAGGACGTCCTGTCGTAGTGAGACCACCCCCCTCCCCGCACATCACACCACAACCACCCACCATCTCTAGAAGGTTCGTTCTCACCTTGCCGCGGGCCGGCATACATCACTCTGATCCGACTAACTGACAACCGGCCTTCAGATCTTTTCGTCTTGGAGGGCATTGTCCCCCGCGCTCTGGGCCCCGATTAACGGTGTTCACGCGGCAAAAGTGCGTAATCTTATATTCTCACGTCATAGTGTTAGTTTTATAAACGTTGCTTTTGATTACAGTTTACACCAGTGAACATTTTTTAGCTCTCATACTCTTCCCTTAGCGGCAGACCAAAATCAAAATTTGCAAGTTACGGGAACATGCTAATAACAAAAGCCATCTGACTTACTCGAGTGACATAATTTACACTGAAATTAGATAGTATGGGCCATACGCTAAAATATTTAAAACCGCATAACCAAATCCTTTTGTATATTTAAAGAATGGCCATATATAAAGAAAATTATCGTTATTTATAGAATTTTGTAACAACACAACAGAATTGCGATGTGTGATTTTAAATCTTTTACCATATGTCCCGTACTATCTAATCTCAGTGTAAATTATTTCATTCGCGTAAGTCAGTTGGTTTTTGTTATTAGCATGTTCCCGTAACTTGGAAATTTTGTCTTTGATCTTATGCTACGGGAAGACTATGATAGCTAAGTAAGTTTCACGAGTGGAAAATGTTGTCAAAAATAACGTTTATAAAACTGACACTATGTCGTACAAATATAACATTTTGCGTTTTTGCCACGTGGACACCCTTGCGGTCGCCGCCCACCAAACACTAAAAATGCGTTGCAGTTTGTTCGTAAACAGGTCTCTTTTAACAATACTATTGCACATGCGCCCATTGTGCCAACATACGAAAGTAAAACATACTTCCGACAACGTCTTCTGACACCAGGCTCGTTCAAGGACGCCCAAGTGGGGGAAAAATTATAATTTTATATTTGTATGAAATAGTGTTCGTTTTGTAACCGTTACTTGGGAGTACAATAATACCCTCTTACGAAAAAAAAATAGCTCAACCAGTTTTCCTATAATTGCACTTCGATGTCAAAATTTGCACGTTTATAGTTCTTATAAGCCACAAAAAAAAAACAGTGAACATAAATATATTTAAAAAATTCACACTGAAACAACATGTCACGAGCTACTGCTTGACATGGTATAAATTCCATTACAAAATATCATTTCGTATGTAAAAAATCTATAAAAGAAGCAAAATATTCAAAATTTCAGAAATTTTTCATGGTTATTGGCAGCGTGCCTTCGCTCAGACACGCCTCCCATTTGACTACACCAATCAATGTAAGGTTATTGTGACATACGTCTGTAATTTGCCAGTATAACCATACGTCTGTGATTTGCTAGTATAACCATACGTCTGTGATTTGCCAGTATAACCATACGTCTGTGATTTGCCAATATAACCATACGTCTGTGATTTGCTAGTATAACCATACGTCTGTAATTTGCCAGTATAACCATACGTCACGTCTGTGATTTGCTAGTATAACCATACGTCTGTGATTTGCCAGTATAACCATACGTCTGTGATTTGCCAGTATAACCATACGTCTGTGATTTGCCACTATAACCATACGTCTGTGATTTGCCAGTATAACCATACGTCTGTGATTTGCCAGTATAACCATACGTCTGTGATTTGCTAGTATAACCATACGTCTGTGATTTGCCAGTATAACCATACGTCTGTGATTTGCCAATATAACCATACGTCTGTGATTTGCCAATATAACCATACGTCTGTGATTTGCCAGTATAACCATACGTCTGTGATTTGCCAATATAACCATACGTCTGTGATTTGCCAGTATAACCCTAAGACAAGTGAGAGTTAAAAATGCAATCACTGATGATTAGAGATGATGGTATGTCGCGAAAATGTTTTGTGCCAACATATTCTTGAAAACACTGTAGTTTCTTGCAATATGTGTGATTGGGTGATATACGTCTGACACAACGTAGCTGTCTGCAGACCAATAACAGGCATAAGACATTACAATAGCGGGATTCTTATTGGCTCTGTCACATGGGGTAAGAGCTCCAAGTCCAAGCTAAAGCCAGTGATCTTCTGGCAAGCTGGACGTGTGTTGAAATCCATCAAACAGTCAAGTTTTCCCGCGGTAAACCATCATCTCTACTGATGATGCATAGAGGTACGTCAATTTCGCAGACACATTCTAGGTCAGGTTTAACGTCAATTATGTATACTTCATTGGCATGTCTGTGACTTTCTGACGGCTATTACGAAACGCCTTTGACTATTGCAAGCCAATAGTAAATAAGGAAATAATGCGTAGGGTTTTCGCATTGCTACCCGCTTGAACGGTTCTAAGCCAACAGATTATCGACTGTGGCCAGTGAGTGTACAGGGCACGGTCGTAGAAGAACAGGTCTGGACACTCGCCTATCTAACAATGTATTTTGCTTTACCCCCTTGTTGTTTGGCTGTATTTCGTCAAGTTACCGAGAATGTCGTACTTTTTGGCGCTGTTTTCCAGGCGGTCGGACTTAAACGCCGTCCACGTTTTTCCATTGTTAACATTATAAAGTTAATAAAGATTTCTGGAGTCATGATTTAAAATTGTGAGCGAAGAAAGTATTTCATAAATTGATAAAAAATACGTTTTGATAAATTGTTTGTCTTAGTGTGAGGGAAGTGGGCGGAGTTTGAGTTCGACCGCCCTAACTGCAGCGCCAATAAAACACAATATTCTCGGTAACTTGGTGAACTGCATTCAAACAACAAGGGGGTCAAGTTTCCAGGCGAGTGTCCAGACCTGTTCTTCTACGGCCGTGGCACAGGACTGACAAGTCTAGGCTGCTGCCATATGAATCCGCGAAATTGACGCACCTCTAACGATGAATCAGAGCTACAGTTGTGCAAATGGGGCAGAAATCTCTTTGCCACAACATCGTAACTGTATCTATAGCCGCTTCAAGTAAAGAGCCGTGAAATTCCATGTGGCTGCAGTTGGTGCAGTGCCTAGATAGAGAACTCGTCTCCCGCCAGGGCGATCCGGGTTCGACTCCCGGTATGTCAGTCCGGATTTTCGCCATGTGGAAATCTTGTCGGCCGTTACCGTTGCTCAACGGGATTCCTCCGTTTCCACCGACCCTTCATTCCGGCGTTGCTCAATACGTCGTGCACTGAGAAAAATGGATTGTGACGACAAACAAATAAATAAGGTTGACGTTAATTTTGTTGTAACAATCGCTACGTTGAAGTTACTGCTGCAATTTATTTGCTTAGGCTGTACAATTTTGTTGACACAATTGATTTGAAACAAACTTATATTTTGTTGCTCATACTGAATTTTTCGTTACATGTTATACTTAAAAATACGTGCATTTGATTTTACCTAAAATATTTGTTTCTGTTTAAAATGTGAACTCTAGTTTGCTTATACTATTTTATTTGCTCATACTTTCATATTTATTTGAGTCAACCATATTTATGAATTACTATACAGATTTGGCAAATTTAACCATGTAATATATTTAAACAATGACACGGTTTGGTTGGAAGAGACGAAATATGTCCATTCTGAAAGTCCTTCTTCTAATGTCGGTTATTTGGTATGCACGTGTTCGCATTTACACACACGGTGGTTTAGAAGACTTTCTGATTTTTTAAAAGTATAAGTATATAATACTTTTGTAGAGTATTAATGTTTGTGTTCTATTGAAGGTTATAGTTGCGTTAGGTTATATGACTGAAGGTAATTATAACGGTTAAAACCATTTTGCCAAGCACACACGAGTCTAATTCTAGTTTCCAGTTCATGCTACTCGTATTCTGTATACAATTTCATATAGAATACGGAGAAGAAAACAGCGAGAGTCAGCCAGATTATTAGAATCACGCGTTGATCGGAAATTACATGTCACGGGTGTGTGAACGTAAAAATTCATCATATAACTCGTAGTTCGTGATGGTCTAGACCACGGCCGTAGAAGAACAGGTCTGGACACTCGCCTGGAAACTTGACCCCCTTGTTTGGCTGCAGTTCACCAAGTTACCGAGAATATTGTGTTTTATTGGCGCTGCAGTTAGGGCGGTCGGATTCAAACTCCGCCCACGTCCCTTGCACTAAGATAAACAATTTATCAAAACGTATTTTTTATCAATTTATGAAATACTTCCTTCGCTCACAATTTTAAACCATGACTCCAGAAGTCTTTATTTACTTTATAATGTTAACAATGGAAAAAAGTGGGCGGAGTTGGAGTCCGACCGCCCGGATTACAGCGCCGAAAAGTACGACATTCTCGGTAACTTGACGAACTGCAGCCAAACAACAAGGGGGTCAAGCGAGGTACATTGGTAGATAGGCGAGTGTCCAGACGTGTTCTTCTACGACCGTGGTATAGGGGTAACGTGCATGGCCGACAACTTGAAGTTTGCTGGTTCAACTTTGTGTTATATTTGCTCATAATTACTATTTGTATACAATTTGATTTGCAAATAACTTTGTTTTCGTGATCATAAAATAATTTAAATATCGTATACTTAAATGGTTGCTCAAACACATAAAGTATGTTTGATTTAACAATATCTGTATGGTGTCATCAATTACGTCATTTCGTTAAATCAACAAAAATATTTCAAACAAATAATTTGATTGAGACAAACCATATATTTTTGCACGTATTTAAAAAAAACTATATTACAATATTTGGCTGAAATGCCAATTTTTTAAAAATAGTATTGCTATTCCAGTATCAAAACTTTGACCATAATAACAAAGATACGACCTTTGTCTGTGTTAAACAAATGTTGATGTACTGTGGTTAGGTATGTTATCCTTTGAAAAGTTAGAATAAACAAATAATCCTGAAATGGTGTAATTTACTAACTAGGGGCGATCCTCGCCCTGCTTGGCAAGGTTGCCTTCAAGTGCGATAAAATCATAATTTTATATTTTTATGTAATATTGTTAGTTTTGTAGACGATACTTCTGAGTACATTTTACTCTTACGAAACAATATTAGCTCTCAAAGTTTTCTCATAACGGGGCGTCAAAGTCAAAATTTGCTTGCTGCACTGCCATGCAAATAGTGAAAACCAACTTACCTACTTAAACAAAATAATTGACTGTGAACTTACATCTCATGAGCTATGCAATAAAACATTAAAAATCCCACAACGAAATATTTTTAATTTAAAAAATCGCAAAAATACAGGGGGGGGGGGGAATGGCAAATTCAGCATTCTTTAAAATACAAAAACAGTTCGCGGGACTTTTTCAAATGTTTTATTACGTAGTCTGTGGTATGTTATTTCACAGTGAATTATTTCACGTACGTAAGTCAATTGGTTTTCACTATTTGCATGGCAGCAGAACACGCAAATTTTGACTTTGACGCACCGTTATGAGAAAACTAGCCTACGCCAGCTAAACAAGTTTCATAAGAGGAAACTGCATTCACAAGTATCGCCTACAAAACTAACAATATTTCATATAAATATAAAATTATGACTTTATCGCACTTGAACAGCCTTAACCAGAGACGGAGTCTAGTTATTGACTAATCATCTTCTCTCTTCGTCATCACTTACTGGTGGGTAGGAGAGTTCGTGTGACTGACCGCTGGAGAGTTCTCTGCCAATATTCAATTAACCTAGCATGGTGGAGCACTTGTAAAACACTCGCATCGCATTCGGAAGGACCCGGCTTCGATCCCCGGCTCGTGCAATCCTAATTTCGGTTTTTCAGGTTTTTTTCCGAAATCACTCCAGGCGAATGTTGGGATGGTTCCTAGAACAGCCCTGCCCGACTTCTAAGCCTCTTCCCCCTTGTTGCTGTGCCAAGATCGTGTTCTGTTTGAGGACATGTCAAACATCTAAATAAATAAATAATGTGGTGCTCGTCAACTGTCGAACCTGCAACCACTGCCTTCACTAGCGACGTGATGTTTTAGGCGGTTTTTTCAGCAGCCTGAAAATAGTGAGCAAACAAGTATTCTTCGTACCAAAAAAAAAAAACTCAGAAAAGTCTAAAATTGTTATTACGAAATCTTCATTTCTGAACATGGGTCATTCGGGATAAAGTGAACACTAAAAATTTAACCTTTGAAAAGTATCACTAGCCGTTACTGCATATCATGCAACATAAAATATAGCTGCTTTACTGCTTGTGTGGTTGGCAGCGAAATTGCGCAAAATAGTTCCATGTTTTTTCCTATTTAAATATAGCAATACAGAAACAAAAACAACCGAAATCGACGTAGTTGAATTTTGAGTAATTAATAAACTTATTTTTATCAAACTGTGTCGATTCATACTTACTGCACAATTTATCTTACTCGCGCAAACATCAAGTGACGTGTCCAGAGAGGTTAGACATGTCTCGTCGTTAGCCGTTACGCGCGGAAAGATACAAATTGGCTGATAATAGAACTTTAGCAGGGCTTTTTTTGAGTGCTAACTTTATCCCGAACCGCATATAGTAACAATATATTCGCATTTCACGTCTGTTTATTTCAAGCGACTGAGCCTCACCTAATGCAATAAGTCCTTCTTACAATCGATAGCGCTTCCAGGTAGATAACTCCCTCGAATCATAAAGATGCATTAATTCTAGGCACGTAGATGTTCGACATTGGCCCACCCAGGCAGGCGGAGAGGACATAAGAGTACCGTCGTAAAATGATGAAAGTGTGAAGCTGAAAGCAACAATTTGCCTGCTGGTGCTTTCCTTTTTCGCGAGGAATCTCTTTTCCAACCCCAGTTCAGAAAACCATTTTATAACCTTGCGGGGTTTGTTATTTAGACGTCGGCATGCCTTTTGATGTAGCCGCCCTTCTGTGCCGGTCTTCCCTCGGCGAACCACCTTGCTTCCTGGGACAACCTAGAGCCTTGTTCGCGTGGTCAGTATCTGCTGCAACTTCTGCATCCAAGCGCACTGGCTGCCGGAAGTGACGTCAAAGTGCTACAACCAGGTCGTGTCCTCTTGTACCATCCTCTTCTTAACATCACCAAGGGACACGCAGAAATGCGATCCCACAATAAAGTTGTCTCATCCTGCAGAATTAGGAAAGTGGCACCAGAGTGCAGTCAATTCTCATGGCGTTTTCGCAATTTCGATCTTCTTTTATTTTGTTAAACTGATAATAATAATAAATATAATTTATTCGCGGTTGATTTTATAAGATGTTTAGATAGAATTGCGGGAATCGGAAATAAGTCTCGTACATGAAATTCTGTATAAAAATTTATCCTCGTTTCTTTTGGTTTAAATACTATGTCATTGCTTCAATTATCTCTTCAGTATGTTCTCTGTTGAGATAATGAATATGATTTTTTTATATTTTTGAGCTTACTTTTGGCGGCGTTAAATGATTTGAAAATTCTTCCTTCTCCTTTAAATTGACGAAGGACAAAGGGCGAAGGAACAAATTTATAACTATACGGTTTATACGTAGGACAAGAAGATACATTAGACAAAAAGACTGCAAGATACACGAAGGACAATGTCACGTGATTATTTGAACCAATCAGACACAGCATGGACCAAGGTCGTGCTACGGTTAAGTTGTCCCAATGCCGATTGGCTCAAATGGTCACGTGCCATTGTCCCTCTTGTCTCTTGCCATCTCTTTGACTCGTGCCTCGTTTTGTCCCATTTGCATGGCCAATATTTAAAAAAAAATTGTTCTTTCATCCTGTGTCCTTCGTCATTCAAAGAAGAAGAATTTTCAAAACATTAAATGCCGCTATAAGCAAGCTCAAAAACATAAAACATTCGTGTTCGAAATGACAGCAGAGAACGTGGAAGGTGACGAGATGATTATTAAAAAAATAAATAAAATTATATTTGAACCAAAAGAAACGCGAGTAGGTTTCACAATCGAGACTAATTCACGAAGTTGTTTTTAAACAGCTTCCTTCGGGGTCGTGATGAGCAGAGAGCGAAGACTGCCGCCGTAGAAATATGCTGACCGATGATAAAACTTTGTCAAATTCAGTTTACTCGCGAGGACCGCGGTGGTCGAATGGTCAGACCAAGACCAAGGCGGTCTGGGTTCGATTCCCGGCGGAGTCCGTTCCCGGATTTCCTCATCTAGGAATCGTTCCGGACGATGCCGCTGATCGGCGGCTTTTCTCGGGAATCTCCCGTTTCAACTGTCTACCTTCCTTCAAATTCTGGTATCCCTCCATTGAAGGGCCTCATTATTAGAGCCACGATTTTACGGCGAAAAGATTTTTGCAACATTTTTTTTCAATGCGTCATGTGCACACCTGCAGCTCTGCTACATCGTCTGTGATTGGATGACGTTACTCACACTTGCCTTGGCAAATTACTGATGTACGGAGTCACAAAGATCTTATTCTGATTGGTGAAGTCAAATGAGAGACGTGTCTGAACAAAGATACACTGCCAATAACCATGAAGCAAAGCTGTCGATGTGCACGCGGGACACTGAAACAAAGTGGGGCACAAATCTTTTCGCGACAAAATCGTGGCTCTACTCATTATATGTCATTCTCAGGGGTAAACAGAGGCCTAAGAAAACCCAGTCATAAGTTTGTATTTCGAGATGCGATACCCGCCCTTCGGGTACCCTTATACATGATACTTTACTAATATGTGTAAATATAATGTGTATTATATATACACACACATGATGTCTAGAAGAAACAAAGGCACAGTAAGCATATACGCGAATTCTGGCTGATTTGAAGTCGTGGCAAAACGTCGTATGATATAGCCTGTTTCATGTAACTTGTCCATATTTTGACATTTCTCTTCTGAGAAATGTGGCCGACAGTTCCATTGTTTGAAACTTTCAAACTACCTGGCTTCCTGGAAAAGCACGGTCTTCGCAAGCCTGTGTACAGACACGTTTCACAGAAGTGAACTGTCAAAATACGGAACACTTATTACAGACTATACTTTATTTGCACAATGTGGCAACACAGGACTGTAGTTAGTCCCCTCTTGCGCTCCACAGATATATTACTTATCTTACAACTACTGTTATGATCTGCGCATTATAGGCGCTGGTTAAAATCCCGAGCAGTTCGAACATGATTTTACGTTCACGTGACGTGCCACACGTACAATAACATTTGAACATGGAGCGCAATAAATAGGGGAGTTTCTCCGTGCAGTGTTGGCCCGTTTGCGCGTAAAATTTTCGTCGTACAACATTTTGCCACGTACACTTTTGTATCAAATTTAGCCCATAGGATTCGCATGGTATGATTATAATATACCGAAAAATAACTGCGAACAAGACGTTTACATCGTACTCGTCCTACACTCTAAATCTGAATTAGTGAACATGCACTGATTAACGCTGAGGGATGAAGCAGTTGCAACAATTTTAATCAGTGAAAATAGTCACTAATTAATTAGTGAAAATTCATTGATTTCCTGTTAAGAGTGCCGACATCTCACAAGTGAATCAGTGAATAATCGCAGTTTTTCCTAGATGTTTTCAAAGAACAATTTTCACTTATTGAATCAGTGAAAAATTACTGGAGTATCTGTGGACATTCACTAGTTAGTTTGTGGAATGTTGGCACTCTGTATCGGAATCAGTGAATAGTCACCGATTCCACAGTAATTTCTCACTGATTCAGTTTGTTGAAACTGCTCCACCCATCGGGTCGAATCAGTGAATATTCACTAATTCACATTTTGAGTGTACTTTTTTACTTTTGGCATCGATAATGCTTGCCTGTGATAGTAATTGTGAATGTTTCCGAATGAGGGGGACAGAGAGATTCCCAGGGCGACGCACCCGGGCAGAGCTCCTACCAGCCTGGGGACTGTTTATCGCGCCTGCCCGCCCTGTGTGAATGTTTATGGGAACAAAGTCTCATCGCTGGCTTCCTTTTTACTACCCCCCACTCCTCCCC
>PNEQ01058055.1:11833-84728 GCA_003012365.1 Medauroidea extradentata | reverse complement strand
CATGTTTGTTTATTTTTGGTAACGTCATTAAATGTTAAAATTTTGATCATACCTAGGAAAATATACAAAAAATGTTAAATTTTAAATAATTGTAGTAGGCTATCCATTGCTGTAATATGAAATAATTCCATTAACATTGCCCACCTAACACTAGTAAGATTAATGTGAAGATAGTATTGAAAATAAATTATTTGTCTGATATCGAAAAAAAATCCAAAGAAAATCACAACACACTTTGGGTGTTATTGCAATCATAATATACCTTAACTGTTGACATGTTTCGGTTGTCAGCTGGAAAGCACGCGGTGGTGGAAGGATACATAATGTTTTTGTTTACATTGTCCTACTATTTTATGATCTGTCAAATAATGGAATTCTTACACGGTAAGGACAGTAGAAGAAAATCATTAGAATAATAGCTAGCATAAGAGTCCCTAACTCATCCAAATCCTAATTATAGAAACCGAAAATACACTGCCGTCCTTATAAATGCATGAAACTGTTACTTTCGCAATTAAAAATGTCAAATTTTTCTTAACAGTCTAGTGTTCATTTTGGTAAGCACTTAGGACACAACCCCAACCTTCCAGAACACGGCCTCATTAGCACTGTAAAACTACCTAGCATGGCCTTAAAAGGAACTTCACTGTTTAACTGTTTTAAACTTTAAAGGATATTTCTAATTGGGCACTTCTCTGTTACTTTAGTTAACCTTTAAATCATTTAAACACACGATACAGCGACAAGTTTATTATGAAAATACTTAATCACCTCACGTAAATAAAGTACACATTATTTGTAATACGGCATAAAACCAGTCTTGCGACTGTAAAATTTTCAGAGCAAGTAAGTGAGAAGTAAGTCTTGAGCAGGCACAGAGCAAGATACACATACAGATTTGTGTTTTACTGCTCGCAAGCTATAATTTGCCATAAAAAAAGCTGATACGTTTTTCAATACTACTGCAAAGGTGAATGCTCAATATTAAATACTTTTTACATTTTTTTTTGTTTTATTTTACACAATCTGTTGGTTGTATCATTTCGATGACGTTTTAATAAAAGCAAGAAATGTTGTGAGTTGTTTACAGATAAGTACAGCTGTTTAGCATTTGCTTCAAACTGTGCGAGTTGTCTTGTTATGCAAGCTGCATTAGCTTAGGTCCTTGAATATAGTTTACTAAATAACTTATTCACTCGCACATACGCTCTTTTCATATATACTAGAATTCTGCGTTTGTTGGCCAGACTGTCGGTACTACGCCTCCACTTCGCAGTTCGAGGAAGGAATGGGTTATCAGCACAACAATCTTCGCACGTATCATGTGTCCCCTTGGCCAGACAGCCTTAAGAGTTTTGTTGTAATATTTCAAATTCCTTCCTGGTTTGTAAAACTGAATATTAAGTTCATTTGCAAAGAAACATGAAAACCTGCCAGGAGTAGACATATCACAAACAGGGTTTATTAAAATGGGCTTATATACTACGCAAATAATCGTTTGAATCGTAATACGAGATAAAATTGTGTTAGTTATGCTCCTCCTCACGAACAGAAGGACAGCTGAAAGTTAGCATCTCAGGAGTTCGTATATCCATTCTACACACTAGATGATGAAGTTTATACTTAAAGCGGCAAAAAGGTTTGACTTCCATCTTCACTAAACATTGTTTGTCTTACTTATAGCCTATCCTCGTCCAATATTAGTAGGGACCCCTATTACTGGTGTAAAGATGTCTACACAAGTTTGGTTCAGTGTCTCATGTGCACATCTGCACCTTCGCCTCATGGTCAGAGATTGGATGTTTGTAACTCTCACGTATCGTAACCAGAATAACAGCCGTGTGGTATCGCAGTAACCTTATTCTGGTTGGTAAAGTTAAATGAGAAATGTATTTCCACAAAGAAACGTTGCCAGTAACAATAAAGTAGAACTACAAATGTGGAAATAAGATATTGAAACACGTTGATGCAAAAGTATTTTCCCGAATGTCAGGGATGTCCAAATAGTAGCCATTATCATTAACATCAATGGTGATCTTTTTCAGGAATGTGATATAATTACATTTGATTTCTCAACACACACTGAAACTATTTTTTTTTTTTTTAGAACGCAAGATTGGAAACACCCCCTACCTTTTTCCATTAAAAAAGTAAGACTTGGTGATGCCTTTAAGAAAACACGAAGTAATTCCAATATCTTTTCTCCTGTTGAGTATTTACAAGCTGCGGTATAACACAAGTTTTTTTCTACAGAATGAACTTTTAGACTACTTTCGAGATTTGCGATAAAATTGTGTCACAAATGAAGCAAATTCTGGCCTTTGCTACCACAGACAGGCATATCGTTTGAGTACTGATTACAAACAAAACTCTCTGATAAACTATCTATGCGACAGGTGCGGCAGAAACCTGTATTACGCAGCACTTTTATAATATGTTTTGTCCTATTTACTTCGGAGAAAATGACTTGTCCGTCTAATTAATTATTATATTTTCACCAAAAACTCTGATCTTGCGTGAAAGAACGTATTAACTTACTGAACAGGCGAACGAAGGTAAATGAACGTTGACATCATAAGAGCATCTAGAAACCTAATTGTATTGCACAACGGACTATAAAAAGCAGCGTCATATTGGCAGTACTGTCGTTGTGGCTAAAAGGAATTCGATGATGGAAAATATTACGGATCAATATTGTAGTAAAAACGGGAGTGGAAACCAGAGATTTCAAACGAAAATTACACACCATAGAACTGTCCGTAACACGTTAAATACGCGAATTTAAATTCAAAAGTTTCCTCCCGGGACTTGGTTCTTACCGGTAACTCTAGCAGTGGGTGAACACTGACTGAAGTACTTTGACATTCATGGTAATCTTTGAGATATAGGCCTACTTATAAATGAGGGGCTTAGAATGATGGTAGTGTAAGTCACTTTTATAAAGAGGCGCTTATTTCATACATATAAAACATGTTTTAAAAGAAAGTTCTGTTACAAATATTACAAAATTTTACTCAATTATCGAAGTAAAATTGAAGTTTTTGTCAAAATTACTTTACGTGGCTTACACCCCTATTGTTAAAATATTCTTCTAATCATTTTAACGGTAGATTTAATTGGGGACCTTAATTCCAAATCATTAGGGCCCGGTAGTTTTCGCGAAAAGATTTTTGCCCCACTCTGTTTCAGTGTCTTACGTGCACACCTGCAGTTCAACTTCATGGCTATTGACAGAGTGTTTTTGTGCAGAGTCGTTATTCATTTGACTGTGCCAATCAGTGCACGGATAACTGTCACACATCACGTCTGTGATTTGCGGGTTTAACCTCCACACGCTGGGTGTTACGGCATCCAATCACTGACCACATAGCAGAGATGCAGGTGTGCACGTAAGGCACTGAAACAAAGTGCTGCAAAATTATTTTCGCGAAAATTACCGGGCTCTACAAATCATGCTAAATCGAAAATTTAAGAATTAGTAAATAAAGATGATATTTTTGTTGCGTGTATTTATTTCTGTTTGACATATGTTACTAACTACGGCAAAATTATTGCATTTAGAAAAGTTCAACATTTAAGATGGATAAAAATGCACACGAAAAATGTTATCTTTTATTACTAGTTTTAATTTTTGGAGTTAGCTTGGGTTGGAATTCAGGTCCCCAATTAAATGCAAAACTACGCGTAACCTTAATTTGCACGAATCGATTACAAAGAAAAATTATTTCTGCCATTTGAGAATAATATCTATAAAAATATTTCGAGGATTTTAAATAATAACATTTTTTCCATACTTCTGCCTTTTGCAACGGGCATAATGTTAAGGTAATGGACATTTAGGTATAAAATGTATATTATTGTAATAAAATATTTTATGTATGCAGCATTTGAAACACTGTATATTTTTATACGCACCATTTAATGAATAAATGAATATGTAAGAATCTTATCGTACCAAAGGAGATTGTTAATGAATATATTGAAATACTGTAAGTCAACTTGCAAAATTGAGGGAGTGGGATGAAAGTACGTTTCTTAGTAATATAGGAGTGTGTTTCCATGATAACATTGTACTCGTATATCACCCGGTTATTTTGAGTCGCACAATAACTTATAGTCCACTATGGAATGAAATAATACCGTGTTTATTCTACATAAGAGGTTATGCTTACCAAAGGATCACGAAATATAATTTCACATACTAAATTCTACAGTTGAAATAATGTTGCCCTAAACTTCAGTGCTTTGTGTAAACCTCCTTTATGATTTTTATAAGAAGTATAATGGGAAAATATAATCTTTCACGATGTCGCTACTGACGAGATGTTTTTTTTAAAATTCGGTTAACATTTATTTTTATCTCTAACATTCGTATTCAGATTTCAGCATATTCGAATCATGTTGGGCGTCGCCGGTGTATATACGAATTTTCCAGTAGAACATTATGTTTGCTCTTTATGGCATTCTAAACAGCACACGACCAAACAGTTATTTCGTTGACAACGCTTACAGAATGACACAGGACACGTTTAAAATATACTGTTACGTCTTAGGGAACCCATGACGTTTCGGTATTCATAAATAAAGTCCCGGATATTTCGCGGGTTCAACAACCATCAGGCTGGACTGCACAGTCCTGTATATACTCTGTCCTCAGCTACTTGTACATTGGTTGCTGCTCCAGTAAGTGCCAGTTGCATAGGTCTGCTGTTAGTGTGTAGAAGTTCAAATGAATCTGCGAAATTTCTGGGTCTATACTCATAAATCCTCCAAGTAACATTGTCTTTAGTTGCATCATTACATATTAGTACCATGCTGTTTTGTAGTGTTAACGCATTTAACGATACATCTTTTACACCTGGAAGTTATCTGTGTTTCTGATAATTTGGGCAACAAATTTAGTTCATTGGTGAAGAATGACGCTCTTTCAATAATATCTCAGTTTTGAGTGCTGGTTTGTTTTTTAGTACAGAACATTTTTTAACTTTGCCGTAACCGTTAGAAACTAGCATTTTTATATACAAGTGCTCAGGAATTATTTCTTTATAAACTAGGTTTATGGATGGTAAAATTTATCTAAACCAAGGCAACACGAAATATAAAACCGAAGAACATTCGCAGGAAAACCCAGTGACAGTATTTGTAAGCATTCGAAAAGAACTGTTAAACGGCCCAGTGCATAAATTAACCTTTACTTACATGCAAAATCTCCAAACACAATAAAATATATTAAACTTAAAAAACATTGTGTTATAAAATAGCCAATATTACTGACATAATACAAAGGATGCTGATTAGTTTGGTAAGTTTTGCAACTATTATTTAAGGGCATAATCTGCATTTATCCTTCCATCGTCAATAACACATTTGGGAATATTAATTCGAGAAATGTTAAATAAGAAATTGACACAATGTCTAAGGTGATTTACGGCACTGAGATAAATAATTTGTTGTTATTAAAAAAATTGAAAGCGTCAAAATAAAATTCGTTATTTTATAATCACTCCCAAACGATTTTCTTGTGATTACAATTATTTTTCATTAAAATCAAAATATTTTACATGACTTACATAAAAACATATCTTGAATAAATTCGAGCGTAGATCAGAGATATTTTCGCTATTTTGAAATGAATGATATAATGATTTACCAAGATGACAAATCATCGGTTTACTTTTGGTACAGCGTTAGCACTAATACCCGTTATTAAAACGAATTTTACTACGCATGAACTACAAAGGTCTATCGTACGTAAAAGCTACGAGGCTTACCTGTTGGCCTTTGCATCTTGCAGAGGAGGCGATGAGACAACATGTGAGAAGCCACAAAGAAGCCATTCTGCACGCAGTAGTGACAATAAGTCGACAGTACGCATCTTTTATATCGCTGAGCGCAACGTGAAGGTCGCTACGACGATAAAACTCTTCAAAGATAGCAGTTTTAATAATGATGAAGCACTTTCTTACATAAGAACAATCACTCATTCAAACTCCCTGGACAGCGTGTGACTGACCCACGAAGCGCATCGGTACGGCAGTATGTCGTGTCATGGTGAAAGTTTCAAGGCTGGTGGCATCTGGTAAACAACTACTTATTACACTCGTGGGTACGAGTTCCAACCCAGAGTCCTGTTACAAACACAGTTGAATAGAATTAAAGTGGAACGCGCTGCAGTCGTTGTCGATATGTGATTGGCCGCGTAAACTTCCTTGAGTTCCGCGCTGTATAACTAGGGACAGGAAAATTTCGCGAATTTAATGACTTGCATGTACGAGCCATTGTACTATGTATACTTAAGCCCCGTCTATTCCTTCGTTGTCTGCTGTTCAACTGAGTAGCAGCTAGTTGACAAATGGTTGGGGCTTGAGATTGCATAGGATAGTTGATTCTAACATGCAGGTCATTGAATTCGCTTAACTTTCCTGTCCCTATGTATAACACAATAGGTAGAGCCCCGGAAATTTCGCGGATTCAACTGAGGAGAGGTTGGATTCCTAAGTCATGTATATGTTGGAAACTGTTTCGATTGGGTTATTGTTTACTAAACGCGACATTGAGGACTCCAAACCAATGGCGGACATGCATAAAAACACTCATGTTCTCCCGCGCTACATCGTCAAATGTTCAAATGCTCACTCACTGGAGCAACAACCAGTGAACTAGTATCTGAGGACAGAGTATATACAGGACTGTGCAGTCCAGCCTGCTGGGCGTTGAACCCACGAAATATCCGGGACTCTAACAATAGGTACAGATATCGTGAAATCGTTTTGTACCAACATACCCTAGAAAACACTGTCTTTTTTGCAACATATATGATCGGGTGATGTACGTCTGCCGCAGCATAGCTGTCTGTCGACAAATAACAGGCATTAAATATTATTATTGCGGAATTTTTATTGGCTCTGTCAAATAAGACAACAGCTCCCCTTACAAGCGAAATACAATAATATTTTGGTAAGCTGAACGTGCGTTTAAATCCAGCACACAGTCAAGTTCTTTCCGCTATGGCTAAACCATAATCTCTAGTAATAACGAACAGTAACAGACCACAAATATTTAGGAATACAGATGTGAAATAACCTGTAATACAGATACTTAGGTCACATACGTAAGCAAAATGACTTTGCTGGCCATCAACATGGCGGAAACGCCTACCGTCAATCAGCGTAAGACGGCTGCCTTGCTAGCTGGCAGCCAGGCCAATACGAAACTTGCCGTTAAGGGTGCTCCCTAGATAGACTGCGTTTATATGTATGAAGCAGGAGCAGTAAGAGTGCCACTAACCGACGTATGTAATGTATTATCGCCTCTCCGCTCAAGCTACTCAGGTGACGTGCAATACTTTAATAATATCCTTTTCCTATGGGACTTTAAGCGGTGACCACATTATTTTATTTATGGAAAACGAAGTTCAATGTCTGAAGCTTGTTTCTATAGCTATATTTTTTGAACCCCATTGTTAATTTTTTAGAAACGGCTGTCTGAATAAGCCATTTTTGGTCGTTTTGAGGGTCCTGAAAATAATGTTTCTAAAGTTATAGCTACATAGTTTGAAATGTGTATTATTTTCATAGATATACAGATATATTGCGCGTTAAGTAGTTTCGCCAAAAAGAGAATAGTCATAACTCAGTGCAACGCATTTGAAGGATAGGCAGTGAGGCCCATTAAAGGGGCGTTTCACTGAAAATCTTAATGGTTTACAATTTTTTTTTTATTTGTACGAGATATGGTTTGTTTCGTAGGCAATAATTGTGACTATTTTTTACTGTATGAAACATTTTTTAGTTTTCATAGTTTTTAGATTATACCATATTAAAGTCAAAATTTGTAAAAATTGAAGTTTTATGCATTGAAGGAAAACCAACTTACTTACTGAAATGAAACAAAATTCACACTGAAGAACAGTGCCATTGACTATGACACTACATGTTTCTTAACTGCATTGCCTTTTTTGTATTTAAAAATAATGAATTGAAAATAAAATAGTACCTAATTTAAAAAAAATTAATACAAACAAATAATCAATGCGATATTTGTACATGTCACCTTATAGTCCATGGCCCTGTTCTTCAGTGCGATTTTTTTGTTTCGGTAAGTACGTTGGTTCTCCTTTAATGCATAAAACTTTTTTTTTTAGCGAATTTTGATTTTTAAGGGCGCGGTCTACTGCAATTTTCATCATCATTATTTTATTTTGTATTTTTACCAGATATTTTTTTCTTGTTTTAGACATAAAATGTGACTAAATTTGGCTCTTATGAATTTTTTTTATCTCTCATAGTTTTTGCGTAATGACTTGTTAAAGTCATATTTTGCATGTTTCCGTTTTAACGACTACACTAAAACCAACTGATATACCAAACTCAAAAAAATCACTGTGAACAAAAGCATTGTAGGCTACAATGGCATCATCATAAAATTAAAGAATAAACATTATTTGTATTTTTAAAAAAAAATATTGCCTTTTTAATTTTTATTTTCAGTTTCAGCAAATTTTTAAAATTCAAATAATTTTTATTCTTTAATTTCATGAGCATGTCATTGTAGCCTGCAATGTCTTTATCCACTGTGATTTTTTTTTTAGTTTGGTATATCAGTTGGTTTTAGTGTAGTCGTTAAAATGGAAACATGCAAAAATATGACTTTAACAAGCCATTACGCAAAAACTATGAGAGATAAAAATATTTCACAAGAGCCAAATTTAGTCACATTTTGTGTCTTAAATAAGAAAAAAAAATATGTGGTACAAATAAAAAATGAAAAAGTGGTGATGAAAATTGCGGTAGACCGCGCCCTGTGATATAATGCAAAAACTATGAAAGCTAAAAATATTTCGTTTCAGTAGAAAATAGTCACAATATTTGCCTACAAAAACAAATCATATATTGTACCAATAAAAAAAAAATAAAATTTTTAATGAACCGCCCCCAGGAGCCAAACAGACACGGGGCTGGTATCAATAGTCTTGGACAGCCAATACTCGGTGAAGTTCACTCGTATTAAATAAACCGTCACGTTATTTCACGTCAGTATTACTATATAGCCTGTGACCAGACTGGCAAACCAATTCTTGACGACAAGAAATGGTAGCGATACGATCCTACCAACTTTAACGCTACTATTTAATTATTAAAATTTAATGAAAATTATATCGATGCGAAGTAACGCAAAGGTAACGCGGTGGCCTCTCATTCGGGAAGGCACAGTTTGGATCTCCACCTCTAGCCATTCTGCACTTCCGTTTCCGATGATATTCCGAGCGTACGTTTCTATGGTTCTTTAAAAAAGCAAGGGCAGATTGCTCTCCTATAGTTTCTGTCGTTTTAACAAGTGAAGTTTAACGTACGTCATCGTTTATAATAATCTCCTTAATGTCAAGCCCACTATGCTTATTTTTATAACATTACACAGTCCGTAATTCCGATGTCATATCTTTTGGACGAGACTGGAAGGTACTTGCGGCTCCCATAAAAAAGTTATCGAACACGTCTGTGGTACGATAGTTGCAGGAAAGTTGGCGATAATGATGTAGAAATAGTTATTCCATATGTAATGTAAAATGGCTGAAACATAGAAAACCGCTAAATTAAATCGTGTACACATGTTTATTTTCAGAAACTTTAATAAAATGTAAATTTCCATGTTGCGTTTATTACAAAAACGTCGTAGTTTTTAAAGATGACGGAATAGATGGCTGCCGATTAACAAACCACAAGTAAGTACGTCGGATAGAATTATAACCGTCAGACAATACATAATACACAGCGTGGGTTTTGTTTTTAAATTAGTTTTTATCTGAAAGCGACGTAAATGTAATTTATTGATGAATTGTGAAGTAAAGTTTCAATTGCAAGAAAATTGAAGGAAACGTTCATCGTCGCCAGCAAGATGTTAGCGTAGCGAGCTTGAAACCACAGAGTAAATAAATGCACCAGAAGCGATTTGGCATTGTTTTATGCGAACTCGTATTCTCTTTGGGTTGCCATAGTTTCGGAGTCGTCTGATTCATGTGGCTGTTTGGTTATACTGAAATTTACTGGGCCTAATTTAAAAAATGGCAAGAATATTGTTTCGTAAGTACAGTTACAGTTACCATGTCTGTACATTATATTAACGTACAATTTTATCACAGTAAGCAAAGCTTTAGCAATACAAGTGGTTACATACATACATGTATATATTCCATTTCATATAAGTTTGGATAAATTTGACAGCAACTTATGGGAAATCATTTTCAGAATTTTGTGATTTGTTGCCCAATGCAAGACATTCTTAGCTCTAAAATGAACCAGGAATGTCCATTCAGCATTGGTACTGCAAACTTTGTCTTCTGTAGTGACACAAATAACAAAATATTACAAACTACTGCCCATAACTTGCTGTCAGATTTATCCAAACTTATATGAAATGGAGTATACATGATAATCAAATTAAAGGGTTTATTTATTTCCTGTGCGTCCCGAACGATAACAACGAAAAAACTTCCGCATGTCACTTCTCATAGATTATTTATTCTGTGACGAAACGTTGCAAATGTACTTTAAGTTTTTGATTGGTGTCATTGAAATGAAGGAAGGTCCTGTAGCAGATATAACTGCACAACTTGGCGTCATCGGCCATCAAAAGGTGAGTAAACAATTTACATGTGCTTGTTTTTGCTTATTTTTGCATTAGCTGAGAAAGTTTTCATAGCCTGTAAAAAACTAAAAAATCGCATTGGTTTGTGATTTGAGTTCAAATGTTAACACAAGTACGAACTTATTATGTTCACAAGTATTCTGAGTTTACAACTATCTTACTGGCCTATGTGTGCATTTTTTTGTTTACGTGGAGCTATGCATGAATAATTCATCTGGTGAAATAAGTTTAAATTCATGGTCTTTGAATACGTAAAGGCCATGATCCTTAACGAGAGAAGGTATCGAAACACTGTTGCACAGTTTGGTAAAATACAGTATATACTATGTTACTTAACTTTTTTAAAGACAAAATGCAAAATGTTCATTTAACTACAGTTACTATTTAGAAAGTTTTTTTTTTTTTCGATATATTACTTTGCAAACATGCAAAACATTACTTTATCAAAGTAAAAAAATAATAAAATCCTTATTATTTATGTACTATTCATATAAGCTACAGTATTAAAGGACCGTACCAGCCTCGAAAATGTTGAAATCGAATGCATTTTCACCGCGTGGTTGTATAACCAGTAAATCGTTCGTGATGTATCTTGATAATCCACTAGGCAGGATTGAGTACGCTCGATATATGAGTATTACTTGGTTTGTTTTTATTTAAAATTTTTTTTTCAACTTGCAGCTAAATTGAATGCAAAATTACGACTCTCAATTGCGTAAAAATATTTTAAGAGACCTTTTTAAACTCCTAGAAGTCTACTGTCGATACGTAGAGCAATCAACAATCAGGCGAGTTAAGGAGATCGGCCATAAATTATAATAAATAACGTTTCGGAAGTGCATTACCTCCTTGATAGCAGACTTCTGATTGGGCACACGTAAACGTCTGCTAAGCCCTGAATGTCATGAAATGACGAAGGAGAATCCGTGGAATGTTAGGGGCGGGTTAAGCGGGAGATCCCAGAGAGAAAACCCTGCGACCACCAGCAACTTTCGCGAAAATTCCCACGTGCGAAAAATCTGAGACAGACTCCGCTGATACGCTTTCTTGTGAGACGAGTGCTCTAGCCACTACCCGCGTCTCCAGTCGGGCTCTGATGTGAGTATAAAGGATATTTGACTTATTGTAATCATTATATCTTATATTTCGCTGCGGGTGGTTAAAACTTTTGTGAGTACACAGTTTAATATTTTAGATATTATTTCCCTCCCATGTTTGGGATTTAAGAAAAATACACCGGTACGTTCAATGATTTATTCATAACAGTCGACTTACTATAAAACATCTGAAGAGTTTTTCGGAACTCGTATTTTGACAAGCCAGACATATTTTGCAAGCAGTACACAGTCAAAATTATAAACTCAACAATAATATTAATGTAATCAGGTGTAGCAGCGTTTTGGGCTCAGAGGTCAATTTTTTACTATAGGGAGTAATTTTATTCTAGCCTCATTTGAACGAAGAAAAATACACGCGATATATATTTATGGCTTTAAGGTGAAATGAAAGCTTGAACCATCGCGTCATATAAAGGTCTTTAGATGAGTTTCAAAGTTACATAAAATATAAACAATTTACTTTAACCACAATGTTTTCCATATTTATTAAACTTTCTGCTCCTCCCTTCCTTAACCTCGTTTTTTTTCATGCACTGTCATAATTTATAAAATTGCTGTACTTGTAATAATTTCTGTAAAACACACTTACCTCCACTTACTTAGTATTTCGGCTTCAGCCTGTCCAGTTTTTAAACCTTAGGCATATTTAAAATGCCGTACGTTAATTTTAAGAAGTTTTAGAATTACCTTGGTGGCTGAATTTGTAGGGACATTATCTTCAAACCGTAAGGTTCTGTGTGTTCGAATACCAGTTCAATGTGGATGTAGATGTGTAATGTGAGGTTACGAAACCGTTTAAATAACACTGCGATTACGTTTTAAGAATTAGAATACACGAGAAATATGTTTGAAAATAATCTTAATTTCTATGTGTTTATTGCCACAAAACTTGGACTGCTCCCCGTCATATACATAGTTATTTTATTTCACAGTAAGGGTTTAATTTACTTTATGTAATATTTTGTGTGAACTTGCATGTTAATAACCAACTGCAAAATTTTGTTTAGGCGTTGCAGTCGTAAATCTGGATATTTTGTGTTTCTTTGTTGGGTATTCTACATCAGTACTGGATATTTTTGGTACAACGTCACGTTTAGCAAAAAAAAAAAAAATGTTTTTGAAACTGGTATTTTTTTGTCTTTATTACTTTTTTTTAGTTGTAAAACTGCTTGCTCAAGAGGAGTCATCGCTGGTTCCGAAATATCACCATTGATGCTTGGGAACAGCGTAACGATAAGAGCCAATGTCCCACGCCTGACGTAAAGCATATCGTCTCTATTCACAGCGCGTCAAACTGGCGTACAAGGTTTACGTTGTAGTATTTTTCCTTCGAGACCTTAAACGGTGACCACAACATTTTATTTTTTAATAGTATGAAGTAAAGACCAACGAGAGCCTCTCTCTTTGCACTTTACCAATTCGGGTAATATTTTCTGAGTAACGGCAATCTGAAAAACTCGTTTTTAGCCATTTTGAGAGGCCCAAAAATCACGTTTGTAACAAGCGTGCTGAAATTCTTAATGCATAGAAGCATAGTTTCATGTGCGTGTTATCTTCATAGATAAACATAATATGAGTAAGTTAAGCGGTTTTGCGTAAAAAAAAGAATTCGCGTGACACGTTGCAACACCGTCCATGCGCCAGTCGAGGTCTCCTCTTAACAAGGAACACTTTTGCTTCTTAATATCATTGACGTTATAAAGTATTCCTTCGTCTGGTTTGCTGGCAATACTCATGAAGGATATACGTACATATGCCTACATAAAGAACACTTATTTTAAAGTTTAGAAAATCCGTCACATAATATGTTTATGCGTAAGTATATATATGTATGTTTATGTATAAACATATATACATATATATGTATTTATACGTACATGTATAAGTAGAGCAAAAAACTAAATTACGCAAATTATTAAAATTAATATTTAATATTGCCCTGTTACATTAATAAAATCTAAGCAGTTTCTGTGTTATACTTATCAACGTGAAACGTACATATTCAGTAGGTACACAAATGCAGCTTCCGTGGCAACGAAAACAAACGTCTGAAGTACTTTATGCATCTATAAACTCAGACAGTAAAAGCAGCGATTGTTAACCATTTTTACCACAGAGGTTGGTAGCAAATTGTTAATATACTGGAGATTTTCTACAAAAACTTATGAAGAAGTACCCAGAAAATTTGACTTAGTTTCCATTGTCGATTTCAAATATTGAATGATTGCTTTTTTCGGCCAATCGCAGCGTAATGTTTTATTTAACTCTGTTGTTTACTAATGACAGGATGAACATTCGTTAGCACTGGAAGTTTAAAAATACTTTGTAAATGATAACGAGTAAAATTTCTGGGTAAGAAAATTTTTAAGAAATAAACAAAGCATTAGAGAAATAACTACATAGAAGTTCATGCCAGTTCCACGAAGTTAATTTAGCTTAGTATTCTTTTACTTTTCTAAAAAAAAAATATATATATATATATTATTAAATGTTTATATTTAAAAAAAGCTTAATTACTACGGTAAACATTAAAAATTCGCAGGGAAAAAAATATAGCATATTCATGCTTAAGTTAGGTTAACAATGAAGTTTCGTTAACTATTAAAATAATGAAGAATAAATAAGACAGTAGTTTCTTCACGTGTAATGAAAGTAATTTGTCAGATTAAGACATTTCACGTTTAAAAAAAAGATATAAAATAAGAAGTTTTCATTACCGTGCTGAAAAATTTTATGTGTAGAAAATTTATTTAAAAAATTTTATACGACCATCTTAATTTAACGTTTCCCTTTCTTTCCTTTTACATTATAATTTCGCCATGTAATAACTGATTTTTCACTACCGTTACATTTGTATAAAAGCCTCTGTACCATTTTAAATAGTTCTTCTTTTGTGTGTTCAAGTATTTTCTTTTTATTTTATTGTTTTCGCTATAACATTATTCCCGTTATTTGCTTCGATTTAAAACAGAACGACTAAACTCCCTTTTACAGTTTATTATTGTTTGTTTAAGAATGATTTGAAAGTAACTAATATATTCCGAATATTTTTTACAATCCGCTTTAGAAAGAGAATGTCAACTTTAAAATAATTGGAGTAATAATACGTTATGATTTAAGGGATTTTATTTAGTAAGGATATATAGTATCAACAAAATCCACAGCAAAAATACGAAAATAATTTCCAGAGCCGTTTTTCTCTGCTTGTAAAAGAAAACGTCGAACTGTTAAACTAATATTTCAACTTAAGTAGGCCTACATTTTCTTAATCCCTTGAAAAATATATAGATGTGGGAGTTTTTTTTATCTTATAAATGAGTTCAACTAGAAGTAGCGATAAAAAATTGTTTGTTTGTTACTAAAATTACCTTTTTATGGTCTCAGCTTCAGTCAAGTATTGGCCTAAGGGGCCTCTACCTACGCTTTAAGTGTATTGCAGCGAGTTACGGCTATTCGTTTTTTGATGAATCTGTTTAACGAGCATGAAAAGAGCACACACATCAAACTATGTCACTATAATTCTAAAAATTCGTCACGTTTATTAGAAACATCATTTTCGGGCCACTCAAATTGGCCAAAAGCGTGTATTCCAGTCTGCCGTATATGAATAAAATAACAATAGATTCGAAAAACGCTACTATAGAAACAAGTGTTAGGCTTTTAACAATGTTGACCACAAATGAAATAATTTGGTCACCGCTTAAAGTCCCATATGAAATAGAATAATAGTGAAGTACTGCACGTCAGCTGAGTGGCTTGCGTGGAGTGGCGATAGTGCGTTACATACACCGTTTAGTGACATTCTTACCGCTCCTGCCTCACTCACACGAACGCAACCTATCTGTGGAGGTCCCTTAAGTTGGCTTAAAAAACTTAGTGATAGCTAAAATGAACACCAGTATTAAGCACACAATGTCATCCAGAAATACACCACGTGAGTAGTAACTGATAGGGTATTGCGTATATTGACTGCAATGTTTCCTTATTTCAATTATAAATAAAAATTTCTATGCTATAGGTTTCTGAACCATGTCCAAGGTACTTAGTATCCCTAATGTTTAATTCACGAAATTTGTGTCTGCAAGGGATACATTAGAGCAAACGAAAATTATATCAGACACAAGGAATAAATTTATATTTAACATAATATAATTTCCGAGTTGTGGTTTGGCCCTGTACTGCGATTCCTGGTTATCAACACGAGAGGATTTCTTTAAACAGATCTTTGCGTCTTTTCTTCGGAGCCAATTGCCTTTGTTGCTGAGGATGTCCCACTACAAGCACGCCTGCACATGTGGTTCATGCATGACGGGGCACCAGCCCATTTTCAGCTACAGGTATGGCGACAGCTAACACGAGCCTTTCATGAGCGATGGATAGTTCAGGGAGGGCCAATAAATTAGCCTGCCCGTTCCCTTATCGTAACCATTTATTCTTTTGGCTTTGGGGACATGTAAAGTCCATGGTGTATGCAGCCCTCATACACGATATGGATACACTAAGGGAACGCGTGTTCCATGCCTGCGAAGCAATCCGGAAACAACCAGGGGCGTTCCAACGAATGCATGAGTCCAAGTGGCGTAGTGTAGAGGGCTGCATTGCTATGGATGGCGGTCACATCGAGCACATGTTGTGAAGGGAAGCTTAGGGACATGATGTTAATAGACACTACATGTACTACACCATAACCCGGTGGATTATTTGCCTACGATCATACGCAATACTTCGTGCATGTGAAATTAGATGTGTGCACTACAGTGTCGAACATCGACATGACCCTTATTAATAGTTGCTTCTGGGACTACCGCTGCAGCTTCATTTGTGATTTGAACGAAAACGATGGCTCCTAGACAGTTGCAACAGGAACACATTTTTTGTTACACAGGTAACATTACTTAACAAACTACCTTCAAATGTATGGATAACCTGACGGTAAAAAAGTTGTATGCAATTAGGAAGTAGCCACCCATGCTATTTTCCTAAGGATGGGAGGTATCAAGCACCATATGCTGTAGGTTTGAAGATCCTAATAGCATTAAGCAATGCTGACAGTATTAATTTGGTTATGTGGCGTAATTTCCAATATTTTGGGATAAAACGGTTTTAAACATTCATTTCTAATTGGTTATAACGTCTTTAATATTGGGTTTAGGTGAACAGTGCACAACATGTTTTCGTCTTCTTTTGTTGCATATTACAACTTTTGTAAATATCGGAAGTTATTTTCGGGACTTGCTGTACTTATATATATGTGTGTAGGCCTATATATATATATATAATAAATAAATAAATATATATTATATATAGATCTGCAAACCCGCTCAATATTTTACAGTTTGTTAAGCTATTCACTGTATTTATAGTTTCCATAATAAAACCGCTTATTTCAATACATTAAAAAAAAATTATACTATACTTCATGGGGTTCTCATTTTAGAACATACATTGTTTTTGGGGTGTACATTCCGGAGTCTAAGTACCACAGTTCATAAATTAAATAAATTTCACTGCAAAATAAATAAACAAATTATAACACAACGAGTTGTAGTTATCTTAAATACATAAGCAGTGATTTGTCGACTCAGTTCAAAAGGAAAGAAACGTAAATTAAAAAAACAGTTTTGAGTGAAGTGTATTATATGATTGTTTGCGGTTCGCTAAAAATGTTGTGATTAAGAAATTTTGTTTGTGTGTATTGTAGTGTAAGTATATAAGAAAGTTACTTTACGTGGTAAAATATTTGAGTATACCTACCTGTTCTGAAATTATCACAATTCAAAAGTAAGTAGTTATTTACATTTAAGCATATACTTACTGTATTATTAAAACAAGCTATTTTCGTGTTGTTTATTTTACCAACCGGGAAATAAACGTATGTATTTTAAATTTGTGTATCAAATTATAAAATGTGATTTTTTTTGGTTGTTAATTTTTCTACTGAGCCATCGAATTACGGAAGAATATTATTGTAAGGAATAGCAATACTCTTTAAATTAATACGTTTATTCCCAAAATAACTTATCCTTTCCACGATATTAGTAGCTTATTAAACCTTGTTTTTAAACAAGAGGTGTAATACACATGCATTTGCTTAAAAATCCACCTGGTTTAATCTCGTCTCTTAGGACCTATGTTTACATGCCGACATCTCAGCACAGCTGCTCCAGCTCGAATATAGGTTGATTCAGTTCTGAGATGTTGTGTCGGACGTCTCCAAAGACAGGTAGGTTTCCTTGAATTGCTCGTTCCTACGTTTTTTTTTAATTTTTTTTTTTCCGTGTATTGACTGTTTTGTTTCTTACTTCAGAAATCATCGTTACCATAGTGTACTAGACATACACAAATGCTCTTTCATTGAAGTTAGTACGAATCGCTCGTGGTTGCTATGAAGTGCAAATTGTTGACGTAAGGTAAATTTGTAAACCTGCGTTTACGACCATTGGTTCTTGTTTCAAACACTTACTTTTGTGTTCTCTGTCATCTGTATTTTTTTTTATCTCTAAAAGATCATGGCCTACTTACGAAGTGATCATTTCCTACATCATAGTAGAGAATGCTACAACCCTCTATGAAGCAGAAAAAAAAACATCACGATACACTTCTTTACTAATAATTTTCGTACATTATTGGCTCTACAGCTAGAAATACTTTGTAACTTGACATAGTTAACCTATAATATGCTTTCCTTGTTTAACATTAGTGCACTCGTGTTTCTTAGCTTAAAATTTTATTTCATGTCATAGTTAATTTGCTTGATTGTTCGTAGAATATATAGCCTAGCCTTGTCACAAATATTACCGTGAAATTGGCTCGTTTTCACGGCGGTATTCAATATTTCAGTTGTTGTTCGACGAAGTACGTGACTTCGCGAGTGCTGCGGCAGCAAATGAAACCAAGCTTAATTAAAATAACTCTGCACCGGCTGTAAATTGGGGTGCACTCCTCCCCCTCCGCCATAATACTCGAGGGCGTTTCATTGGAGCCGCGATGTTAGTTGTCAACCACCAAACATTTTTAATCAAACAAAACTGGACTTTTAGTGAGTTTTTGTAGGCCATGGTGTAGTGAATGAGTTGGCACTTTAAGCTTAAGGGTGTTCACATGGCAAAACTTCAAAATTTTATATTTGCGCGACAAAGTGTTCGTTTTGTGTGTGTTATTATTTCTAAATTTTTTACTAGTATAATATTTTTTTATCTTTCATGGTTTTCCATAGCGGCATGTTAAACTCAGAATTTGCAAGTTACGGGAACATTACAAGAAAAACCAGTGACTTATTCGAATGGATTAAATTACTCTGAATTATAATACAAAAGGGAATGTTTGTATATCTTACGTGTGTTTCTATACCATTAATTCAATTGCGAAGGAACTTGGTGAGCTGTGTGTGCGCTCAGAAGGGTTTAAGCCAAAATAATAATTAGTTTTAAGCGGTGCCGGCAAAAACGGATAGAGGTACAAAGGGCTACCCAAAAAATTAAGTGAATCAACATTATCGCATAAAATTGATAACACTGCGAACGTAGTCTCTGGTGCTAGTTACAATTAGAGCAAAATATAATCGGAAGAAGATCAAAAACTTTAAATTGCTCAGGGTTGCGTTACATACATAAACAATATACATTACGTATTTGTCGACGCCAAGTATTTTGTTGAAATATATATATATATATATATATATATATATATATATATATATATATATATATATATATATATATATATATATACATAAATAATATTATTTGACGGAAAAATTGGGTAACGCACACTCGACCGGGATAAATTAATGCAATACAACTATGTATGATAAAAAATACCAGCGTTCACATACAAACATGAATATATGCATGTAATATTATGTAAACATATCGAAATCCTAATTACATGCAATATTACATCCTAACGCGTAACTTTTAGTGCTCAAACTTACAGGCTACTTACTTAAGCAGTCCAGCCTATTGAACAAAAGTCAGTGAAATAATTGGCTGATTTTGAGTGTACAGCATATTCAAAGATCAATAACTAATTTAGAAGTTTAAATCAAACAAATTGGGCAGAAGACCCTAAACTCATACGGTAAAAGTACACACTTAGTAAAGGATTATTATATATATATTTTTAAGTACACTCATTTACTCGTCAGAATCTATGCAGAAATTTGAAATCAGAGCAGGTGACTAGTCTTACCACATACCTGTAGAACTCGAAATACAACTAACAAATAAACAATTTGGCCAGTTCATAAGCACTTTCGGCCAAGCACATTGGTATATATATTTTTTAGATAACTTATAACGTATTAACGAAGTTTAACTGATAAACCTACCACTTTGCTAGAAAAAAACCCCACTACAAACTACTAAAATAAATAGTATTTCAAGCGACAAACTAAAATATTTTACGTATCAATGTTCGACGAAATCATGATAAATGTAAAGGTTACAGTTTTGTTGTCTTCAGAGGTGACCTCACAGTAATGGAAGTCAGTATGGCGTTACCTCCCTGACTTTCATCGTTTTCACGAAACCTAAATGGAAATACACTCAAATATATTAGTGGATTCGAATTCGGCAAAGCTTTGAGATTTTATGCCCCTAAAAATATATCAATCTATAATTGAGATTTACTTGCTTACTGATACACCAGAGAAACAGTCACTGGCTTGTACTGATATTAAAATTAACATCTGAATATATTACTCTGTGTTTAAAAATCTATATAAAACACACTGCTAAGCCAGAAAAGTTACGTTTTCATGTGTTTACTAATATTATATTTTTGGATTCGCAACTTGGCAGCTGAAAACAGTTCCTTTCTTGAAGTCACATACAAGAAGTATCGATGCTCTGTGTCTGTTACAGTTTCACGTAAAGAAGATTACTCGAGACCTAATATCGTTCTAGTAGAGAGGAATACGAGTTACAGATACGTGTAGACACACATTTCCCAACTTGACGTTTCCCTCTCGACAGAATTCCGCCTGCAACGTGAATACCTCGCGTCTCTCGTAGCAGCGTATCGCAGGGAGAAAGCCAGGGTGTCGAAACAATGCTCGCCCTACAACATCTCGTCACCGCTGTGTTAGGGGGAGGGGGTGGAGAATGGCAGCCACTTCCAGGCATCGGATTTCTCGCCGCACGTGTAGCTGCGAACCTTTTCTTCTATTGAGGAAATAAACCTTCACCGTGTCAGCTATCACATCACTAGAGCATTTGTCGATTTGTTCGTCTCCGCAGCGTCTTTCATAAATAAAAAAAGTTTTTCTTTTCCACGTGAGATAAAAAATGTAAATATCTCCTCTGTTAAATACTATCACATGACTGTGCTGTTCATTGTTATTTCACGTAGGTAATTTAACACACATTCAAAATTAATATTGGTATATATAAGGTAATATAACTTTGAACACATTTGTTATCTTTTCGCAAATACTAACCTAGAAATTGCATGAGCTAACATTTTTTTAAATTACGTACCTACATTTCAACGAAACTATGCTTTAAGTTAGTTGTAAATATATGTTCAAGGAATTTACTTCTGTTAAGTTGTATTTAGTTTATTAAATACACAGATTATTTTCATTCTAGCCGAGAGATAAAATATGCGAAAGTTTAATGTGTACATTACATCAACAATTTGCATCGTATATGGCGAAGTAAGTTATTTCATCAGCTAGTAAAATATTTTTCTCCCAGAGAAAATTAGGAAGGAAGGAAAACTATTTCATTAAGTTCCAGCAGAGTATATCCTACTGCCAATCAACCGAAATACTATTTGGCAACAAAATTATTCGGTGGCGGAAATTTAAAAAATGTGTTTTGTGATACGCAAAAATATTTTTTTTTTTGGTTGGCTCAGACAAAAGTTTGCGTTATGCATTCCTTTCTTTGTATTCACAGACCGAGAGTTTCTTTTATGCTTGTAACTATAGTTTTTCTTTCTTACGAACGTTTGATAACAATATCTTTGTTAAAGTGTAATTTTTCTCGGTTTGCTTGGTAAAGTTGCCTTTGCAGTCTCAAAATATATGTATTTGCAGTTTTACATCGTTTTTGTAGCTTGTTAACCATATAGCTTTATGGAACTAATTTGGTCTTAATACTAGTTCGTAATTAACACTTATTAGCTGTTAGTAGTTACTGTGTACCTCAAGTTTATATTCGTTAAGTTTTAATGATAAAAAATCGTCGAACATATATGGGTATCATGCATCTACCACATAAGGGTGCCGTCTATACCTTCAGCCAGTTAGTGTCTCAGAAGCGACGGAGCATTTACGGTGACTTTGATAAACGTATCAGATGCCGCATCGCCACAAAATTTCCACCGATACATTTTTAGAATGGGACTTTTAGCGGTGACCATATAAATTGATTGGTTGAAAGTATGTAATTACGTTCAGTGCACGTTTCTGAGTTCGATAAGTACGTTTTGATGCACGGAAGTCTGAGAAAATGCCGTTTTCAGATATGTTGGGGGGATTTCAAACCGAACTTTAAATGAGTATGTTTTAACGATATCGCGTTCCGAATATGACTGAAGTGTATTTTTTTTTCATGTATTGGCACACTGAGCTAATGTGGAATGGTTTAGTGAATAGAGCGTTTTCCTACTACATTGCAATGCATTTGAGGAGCGAGTGCGATGTTAATCATAATTGTGTATGTTTATGAAATAGTGTTAGTTCTGTAGACGACACTTGTGATTACAGTTTCCTCTTACCAAACAATAATTCAGATTTCATAGTTTTCTCATAACGGTGCGACAATCTTTGAATATTTTTAAAAAATCGCAAATATACAGGAAAAAAGTTGAAAATTCAGCAATTATTTTTGAATACAATAAAAGTTCGCGAGATTTTTAAAAATTGTTTTATTACGTAGCCAGTGGCATAATATTTCACAGTGAATTATTTCACTTACGTAAGTAAATTGGTTTTCACTATTTGCATGGCAGCAGAACATGCCAATTTTGACTTTGACGCACTGTCATGAGAAAACTATGCGAGTTAAAATTGTTTCGTAAGAGGAAACTGTACTCACAAGTATTGTCTACAAAACTAACACTTATTCAAATGATATAAAACTATGAATTTATCTCACTTGAGCACCTGTAAGGCGGCCGCCTGCCTACTTTGTTAACAGCGTTGCAACGTACTAGCGCAACTCTCTTATTTTTCTACGGAACCTCTCAACGCGTTTCTAATGTGTGCACTTACGAAAAGAACAAACACTTCAAAAGGTATTGGAACGGTAGCTTAAACATCACCACGTTAATTAGAATCACCACTTCGGAGCCCCTCAAAATTGATAAAAACGTCTATTCCGGTCTATTAAATCTAAACAACTACTCTCGCGATTCGTGTGAAACTACAATGCAAAGATGTATTGGACTTTACTTAAAACTTTCGACCAATAAGAGGAAGGCTTTCTGAAAGTGTTAGGCGAGTGATCTACGATACCTCTGCGCACAGTTGCAGTGTCTTGCGGTAGAGGCGATACTGCACCAGATAAGTCCGTCAACATCGCCCTTGGCGCCGTGCCTCACTCACACAAGCACACGGCAAGTAGGTGGGTACCTTAAGAGTTAGTTTCTCTTGGCGAATGTAATATGCCGTATTCCGTTAGAAATACTGTTATTGTGCGAAGAATATCAAAGTATCCTAAATAAATGTATCTAGAAAAGAAAAATCTTATTTAACTATATTTCAATGGTATTAAGAATATAGTTTTGCTATTACATGCATTTACGGGACCCGAAAAACAGGTAAAAACAGCCATATTAAAATTACTATACCTAGGAAAATATCAACCTGTCTCACAAGATTCGAGTATAGAAGTCTAAATGGACTTAACAACGTACTTTGTACATATAAAACGGCAGGGTTTCTACTTAAATCAGTGCACGTCTGTTCAGTGTATCTCTCATAGAGACGACACGGTTCATGGTGTACCTGTTAAGATTTGCACTCACCGCACGAATGATTCTGTGCGTCGAATGCGGGAAAACACGTTAGAAGCCAATTACTGTAACGAGGAAACGTATTTCTTGGATGTCCCTGTCAAACGGTGAAAACATGGTTGGATGAGAGTCCGTCCGGTAAACATTCCATTACGTGCTCTTCTTTCCGCTTTCTATCTCTCCTTATCGTAAACCACAATCCTGGTGAAAGTGAATGTGACTAACTTTACTCTCCTGAAATTACTGATATTATGTTCGTGTGTGACGTGATTTTAATTGTACTGTGTAGGACTGCTTTTACGGCGAGCTATACCACGTGTCTTACTATCCAGTGAGACGTTTCATGGGCTGAAATTTCAACTTGCAAGCCAGGAAGTTTCGGTTATGTTTAAAGACGGAAACTCTCAATAACAGAACTTCTTAACGAAACTATTTAATTATCGGCTGAAATAAGAATTTGGGAAAATAGGAATTAAATTGTTACTTGTACTATTCAGTTGCAATGAAAACATTGAACAAGGACCAAATTGCAAGTCATCATTCGTCTCAGAAGAGCAATCATTTAGAAATTTACAGCACAACTAATGCTTCTGCATCTACAAATAATTTTTAATTAATTTTGAAAAATACTTCGGCTGGTTTGGGCATTTAGGGCAGAGCAAAAGTTTACAAAGAAAACATTAGTTGAGACTCCAGTTTTTTGTAAGACTTCTGAGTTAAGTTACTACATATATCTGGGAAAAAAATCGTATTCAATGACGGTAAGAGAAAAATTATCTGAAGGCTGAGATAACAAAATTTTCTGTAAAACTTAAAGATGTAAATGGTACACAACTATTAAACATATACAATAACGGAAAATAAAAACATTAAAAACATTCGTAGGAACAGCTTTCAGTAACGAAAAGGGCAGCTTCCCCACTACGGCGTTGGATTCAGAACGTAGGCGCCGTATCAGACGATTTTTAGAAAATATTCAAAAACTAATTATCTAGGATGCGCGTGGCTTTTTTTTAACGCTGTGCCGGTCCCGTAGTGCTCCTATTTATTACACCTTTCCCCGTGGTACTGTTAATTACGTAGGCAATAGGTAACTAACGCCTAAACCTAGGACGGTCTAATAAAATACGCCACAAGCCATATTATAAGGCAGGGCAGAAAGAAGATTCCATCCCGATAGGTTCAAACTACGTGAATCTCGTTAGAATATATTGTAGTTGCTACCTATAAGTCGTAGTGAGCATAAACACTTTTACTTTAATAGACTGTGGAAACATAGATATATAAGTAATGGTGCCAAAAATGCCAAATATTATTTTCAAAACAACTAAGTAATAATATTTAAAATCATATTGAAACAAGCATTTAGTAATATTTGAAATGGCTAACACTAAAAATAACCAAATTTCACAGAAAATTAAATGACACATAAATATAATAAAAACAGAGATAAAAAAATTAAATTTTTAGAAGCCGGTACAGCTTAAAATATCTAAAAGAAACTTTATAACTGGCACTTTGACATTTGTGTAAATATTTAATTGAAGTGAAATTACCGACGTTGGCCATTTGGTTTCGAGATATATTGACATTTCATAATTAATATTTCTCCCATTCCCTTAGGCGTCGAATTTTGAAATATACTAATATCACATTTGTTTGGTTGTTTAAATACCTACTCATAATTTTTATGTGAAAAACAACTCATCTCCAAGGGTTCGGTGGATAACAAAGATTAATCGATCTCGCATTCCACGTTATTTTAACCCTTTATGGGTACAATTAAAAAAATAATTGATTAAAATGAATTAGTTTCAGTATACTATTCAACTGAAAATTACGGCGATCGGCCCGGCGGGTTCGAGCTATATCGACGATTCATCGTAAACATATTCCTCTTTTCATTCCCTTAGAAATAGAATTTCGTAAAATAAATTTTTAGTGTTGACCTACGCCCTGAGAGGAATCCACCTTTAAAATTTCACATTTTTTTGTCAAGCTGTTTTGTGCTGTGCTTTGATACGTCAGTAAGTAAGTATTTTTTTAAATGTAAATATAACTATTAAACGTGTATGTATAGAATACATAATGGTTGATTTAGTTTACATTTAGAGAAAACGACATAACATCGTAGTGAAATATTTGATTTACTTATTATGTAACCAAAATTAAGTCCTTATTGCCTATATAGTTTATTCATTACATTTCGTACATGGAATTATGTTCTTACGTGTCGTTTGTTTTTCAACCAACAGCCCTACCCTTGCTCAACAGAAAGCCCTCAATATGCCTAGAATCACTCGCAACCCGAAACTGTTCACGGACAATGTATTGACGAGTGCCGGGAGCGCCAGTTGCGATGTGCTCTGATGTTATCCAGGGGCATGGTTTGTGACTGAGGTTAGAAGGCAGAGAAGGGCAGAGAGCAGAAGCAGGGATAATCGAACAACCCACACGGTTCCACGAGACCTGGCAGGATGAGGTCGTGGACATTTTGCAGCTGTCTACTGGGGAGGTTGACGGCTGCGATTCCCTTTCATGGTCGATACCAACACTTCTCCTTCTCTTTGCGAAACCCTTTTGTCGCTTTGTCATTCCGGAGAGCGTTCGGAACCGCTCTCTCCTTTCACTCTGTACCTAATCACATTTTCACTTCTGGTAGGTTCCACCTTTCCCGGCAGCGAGTGCGTGTTTGACGAACGGAAATAGTGGAGGAAACTGGACAAATATAATCAAATATTATTGCGATATTCTACAGTTTGATCAAAAACGAACGCAACATGTAAAGTGCTTGTTTTTGTTGCGCCTGTAAGTCTGGCAACAATGTAACTTGTACCTGAAAAACAAATAGCGTTATATTATTGTGAAGAGTTTTGTTTTCGTACAGGTAAATCACAGGTAAATCATGTAATACTACAGTCTACTACTATAAATGAGTCATACTAAGTGTTGCCCGTTTCTTTGGACAACATACTTGTTTACCTTCTCCATAGTAAATAAATACATAAGTATAAATCAGGCGCAGTAAAGATAATGTATTGTTACATTTACTACTACTCACCGCACGGTACTGGTCAATAAACTATCACGATTTATGCTAACGAAATTAAAAACAATACAATTTTTATACAGCCTGTATCGCGTAAGAGTTCCATTTTTGACCGTTATAAAAACTATAATGTGTATAGATTTCTGCAGGAAAATACTTTTAATTTTGATAAACTGAAAAGTTAGACACCGAGAGTGTTTTTTTTTTTTTTTTTGCAAAATAAAAGCACTTGAGGCAGAGGAATACACTTCTTTTACATTCAATAACTGTAAATATGAAAGCCCTATATAACTGGCAAAAAGTTTCTTAAGTGAGACTGACTATATGTCCGGTGTGGTGAACATAAAGAGTGAGTGTAAGGGGCTTGGAAAGTATTGAAAACCTAGAATCTCGTAGACATTTATTCATATTAACTGCGATTATACGCGCAGTTAAGGGGATGTCGCCTAGTCTTACTTTCGACCACAAACATTTTTGTCTACAATTTACATTTATTTTACATTTAATACTCTATATGTATGTATGTATTTATAAATGTGTGTATGTTTGAAACATATCAAATTAAGAGAAGCAAAAGTTCACTAACAAATTTATTTTCACAAATTACTGATTAAAATGAGTGATTTCTTAAAAGCCAGGACATTAAAATTCTTCCGTCATCAGTTTAGTGTGTTTGTCTTCAACTTATTTCATGCATTTACAAACACATCACTATTTCTAATTATTTGAAGCTGTCTTCATAATATTCAGTATAAATATATAACATAGTAAATCCAGTGCGGACATACTCACACGTTCAAACACACATCGAGTGAAAATAAAATGTTAGGCTACTAGTCGGTTGGTAGCTTTTTTCTAGATCCTGAATTTGACGACAGTTATCTCTGAAACCCCACCCCGGTCCTTGTTTATAACGTCGGTCAATAACGGAAAGGAAAGAAAAAAAAAAGGAATAAATAAAATCAGGGGTAATTTAGAATGGATATGAGAAGGCATGACAATTACTACTTCTATCTAGAAGCAATTTGGAGTCCCTTGCAGACACACTGTGACGCATCATGGTTTTAATCAATATTGTTCGAGAGCTCGCAGTTACGGAAGAGGGAGAGACGGAGAATGTTATCGACACGTCTTTCTTCCTTTCAAACCTCACTCCAGCCAAGAGCAATTTGCACTTCCGAGTCCTGATCTCAGCCTCTTCCTTTCTCTTACTCAACCCCGATTTTCCGTAGGTTAAGAGATGACAGGCACAATATTTTTACGTCGTGTAATTGAGACGTCTCAACACTTGCCTTCCATGACAGTTGTGAGAAACATCCTCCTAATATATGAAGGTATATATAACTATGTTTATAAATTCGTGACTATCAAACCATAATGAAGATCTCCATATACTCGATTAGGAACGATTAGGAAGTTAGTTTAAGGACATTTTGTGACTCTGCCACTGAGAAATAAAGTAGAATAACTGGAAATCTCATTCATTATTAAAGTAAATTAAGTCGCAAAACTATCATGAACCAAAATACTTACATTCAGATCTCTGTGAGTACAACGTTACACAACAAACTATATTTTGCAACAGAGAACAAAAATTTATTTTCGGTTGTTTATCTTGCGCCAAAGAAAATTTGGTTTACAGCAAAAGTAAATTTTGAAAAACATATATTAATTTTGCTTCTTTTTTTTTTACCTGAACTGTTTCGTTCAGGAGAATTTTGTTTTCTTTTTTGTAAATATTGTAAATATTTAGACGTAAGCTTGTTTTAAAAATGCATGCAACAATTTTTTATATTAATTGTGTTCACTACTAATTTTCCAAAATTATTTTTGAAGTCAAATTCTTCCTTGCTGCAGCAAAATTTGTGCTGTGACAAATACATATTTGGAGCGAAAAAAATTTTTTTTTCCTTACAGCAAATCACATTTCCTTGAGCTTGTCAACATTCTTTGAAGTTTTCTTGCTTCGCGCAATGAATAGCTTAAAAAAAATTTCTTCTGCGTGGATGGTTCAATCGTTAGAATGTTTTCTTGAGAATTTTTCCCCCCAGGATTTAAAACAAAATTTTCAGCATATCTTTAAATGTTCGCCCTATATTACCGCTGTAGTCTCATTGTCATACAAATAGCATTTCACCACGGTTGGGTTCGATTCCCGGCGAGGTCAAGCCAATTTTTCACATCTGGGTAATTTATTATCTTACGGGGAAGTAAGATAAGATAAGAAGTCTGCCTCACGTTGTGCATTGCACTGCCATGGATTCACTATTCACAATACTGTACATGTATTTTTACAGGTATATTGTTGCTGAACTATTTTATAACATGTTTTCTTGTTGGCACGCAGTTTAGATATACTAAAAATTATCTTAGCAGCAAGACTAACTACTCTGATAGCGTTTATGCATAGAATAGTGCTGTGGATAATTACTTCTTAATGACACTTTCTTAGTTTTCTTTTCTTGAAGAGAATTATCACCTGTAAGCAGTCTTGGCAATTTCTGTTCGGTCAAATTTTTTAACAGCAATTCTTAAAGCACCGTTAACGTAATCAATTTTCTCGCATACTAGAAATCTGAGAGTTACTATTGCATTTAAAAGGTATGTATTTATATATTTATGAATTAAGATATTATCATCATACAAGTATGTACAAGACGACAACATTAAGGCGGAAACGAACGGAAAACGAATATACATGTAGTTAAGCGTACAGTTTTGGTATTAGTTATGCAACACAAAATTCAGTGGTTGCTTTTAAAGAAGATATGTAAGAACATTGTGAAGTCATTTTAAATACCGTGTGTTAATGTGAAAAACAAGGAGCTGAACTAGCAAAGCACAAAATAATTTCATCTATACTCAGAGAGCCGCATTTATGATGATTACAAAGACATTCAACAAAACCAAATATGGCAGCCCTGTTCTGGTTGACAAGTGTATGCTATGGGAATCCCCTTAGAAGACGGAGGAGGGGGAGATAAAGAACTGACTGATAATGACTGATTGTAGCTAAGAGTACTGCCTGCTCAAAGATGGCAAGAGGAATGAAAAATACTTACATATGCAGAACAACGTTGTGGATGGACCCAACTGTTTAAAAAGAGTGGATGGAAATGAAGTGGATCACATTTGCCCATTATTATACTTAGCTGTATGTGCAGGGTGTATTCTTAAAAGGGGGTACAAACTACGCATGAGTTTCTCCCGAAAAAAATATGACGAAACATGTTTCGTACTTTACACATAAACTAAATACTATAGGAATAATTAGCATCTAAATATAACATTTTAAAACCAAATTTTCCCAAATGAGGAAAAATAATTGACATAAAAACTATAATTTCAGCATTGCTTAAGGCTATTGCAATCTTCAAACCAACAGCAAATGCTGCTTGATACCTACACCCTTATGAAAATAGCAGGGGTGGTTACTCTCTAATTGCATACAACATTTTTTACCGTGAGGATTTTTGAACATGGTTTATTGAGTTACAAAAAATGGGTTCTTATTGCAGTTGAATGCATCGTTTTCTATCAAATCACAAATGCAGCTGCAGTGATAGAGTCCCAGAAAAAAATAATAATTGTGGTTTCGAGAGTTAGAAACACGTGGTTAAAGTTGAATGTCTTCCATCGAGAATGAAGTACACACAACAAAACTCACGTACGCATTATTGCGTATGCTCTATGCTCTGTAGCTTTGGTGCACAAGTAAAACTTAAATTTAAAATATAAAAAAACCAAGTGTAAGTTGGTGAGGAGTTAAGTTGCGTATCCTGCAGATTCCAGATGAAGCTGCAGCATCAGGTCAAGGTGACCATCTTGTAATATCATTGAAGTCATAGGATACTAAGTTTCGAATAGATAAGACCATTAGATATTGCTCACATCCCTTCAATAATACTTTTGATTGAACAATTTGAACGAGAACGGTTACGTGCATTGCATCCGGATGTAAAGAGCGAGCAGGTAAGGGAAAATAATCTGTTAATGATACATTTTATAGGTAAAAGGCCATGTTTCATATTTGCATAGTATGAATTATGTGGTTAAACAATTGTTTATGCAGAAAAGTCTGTTGAAATAACCTGAAAATAGGGCCACATATATTATTAATATACACATTTGTACGTTACTGACGATATGAAGCTGCTTGCTCTTGGTAATCAAATGAACACGCTATTATATACAAAATATTAAATAAATGAATGGCAGAAACTATCATAAATATATCAAACACTGTTAGCACAACAATGGTTTACACGCACAAACAGTAGGCGACGTAGGTACTCACATAATTGTGTTTCAAAACGTAATCAAGATGTTAGGTACACATGTTACTGCGAAATTCTGTTCTCCTATCAATGTAGACTAAGATGAACGCTGTATGTTTGTCATTCGATAAACCATTTTTACTTTATTGCTCTTCAAAATTCGTGTAAAATACATTGGCTCTTATGGCGGAAACAATGTCATTGAGCAACAGTGACCACGTGCATAATCCTTCGTACAACAAGAACTTAAATACACCGACTTCAAGTGTTTGCCTATGCAACATACGGTATTGACACTCCCTGGTGGGAACACATCCTATATTTTCTGACTGTCGTTTGTCTCTTGCTCCGTCGTAAATACCGTGCTTGTTTGTTTATTTTAGGAGAAGCTGGGTTTTGGCTGATACTATTCAAATCTACAGAAACTTCCAACATTAAGAGTTAGTTGAAATATTACACAACAGCTTCAAAAAAGCTAGGCCTACATACATTTCACATGGAAATGTACACGTGCAATTTTATTAAGTGTGCAACGTAAAAATAATTAACAGAAATTAGGACTGTGAATGCGTAAGTTGGGAATGGAAATACATTGACATGGGGTTCACTAAAATGTTGGGGGACGGGTCAGATTTACCGAGTATGGGACATTTAATAAAACTATTTTATTATTTATGCCCATTAAAAATAATCAATATAATTCTGCGCTTTCCCATCTTTGTTTACACCAATATGGTTATCGTATTGCTAGTAATAACAAAGTTGAATTTTTAACGTGGACAACTGTCAAGTTTATTATAAAGTAATAGGCCAACACAATATCAACACAAGATAAGAAAATAACGTATCAATCATTAGGAACATATTTTGTTAATTTTGGTAAGAATAATCAGTTGCCAACGTCAGCGTTCGCATTCTGCAAAATAATCACCTTGTGTGAAACATACTGTAGACAAAATCTAAAATTTTCAAATAATTACTGCCTTGCCCAAGATAAGATCATTATCGCACGTTGGGTACGCTTACGAGCAAAACCGCTCTACATTTCATGTTTGTCTTCGTATTTATACTTCTGCTGTTTAAATACGGAAATATGAGTGATGATCGAAAATAAACATGCATCATACTTCGGTGCACAATGCTAAGTTTCTAGGTTAGAACAGACATATGCACTAAACTGAAAGCTTCCTTACGCAAAAAGTCGCAAAGCTATAATTAACTACGTCATTGCAGGGATTAGTAAGCCAAGATTGTGAAAACTCTCAAAATTGTAAAAATGAGTTGATAGGACGTGTTTAACTACAGGCTGATTAGAAATACCATATTTAAAATTCTCCGCCCCGATACATATGAAATGGGTCTGCCGCAATTCGGATACATATTCCCGGAACTGGAATTCAATCTTCCAAATCTTCAAAAAATTTAAATAACCCTTCAATATGATTTCAAAACTCTAAATCATCTACCATCGCTGAAACATAACACCATACGGTGCATATGTAATCCGTACGGGCGAGACGAATTTTAACACTTATAAGTTTATTTCTAAACAAATGTTCCAGAATGTTCGAATTACGGTTCTGCCAAATGGCAAGAATGTTGTACAGAAGTTACAAGTGCATTAAAGTATTTTTATATGAAAAATGATGTATAAAAACATAAACTGTTATGTTTATTTTAAACTTAATATGCTTCCGAATGAACATCAGAGCTCATTCAATTTCAAGTGGTTCGAATGTCGTATCCAGCGGTCAACCAACCATCGAAAGACGTCTCTACGGTGTAGTTTTCACAGAACAGCCACTCAGTGAGTGGATAACCATCGAAACCTGTCTCTGAATTTTGCTGTATGAGTGTTAAATTGCAGTTCAAAAGTGCCAAAATATTTTTTAAAATTTTCTGGTACATCGCTTACGATGTGTGTTTAATGCAAGTATTTTTTCAATGCAAAACTAACAAAATTGTCGAGGGTTTGTTAAAATTGTTACTGTGTCTTTGTTAGTGTCAATGTTTACACTTCATTAATAAAAGAAGGGTAAAGTACACCCTCATTTAATAATCCCTAAGTGTTACGCTAACAGTAATTGTAGTACTGTATTGAATACTAACAAAAAATAAAAGAAAATAGTAAATTTGTAAAATCTTACATATATTTGTCTTAATGTAGTAACATATTATTGTACAGCATTTTGATAAATCCTAAAATGTCGAGGTGTAGTTCCTGTAAACGTCAAACCAGAAGTCCATACGGTTCTTCTCCAAGTCGTTCTTCAAGAATAAAGTGGTGTTGATCTCCAGATATGGGAAGCTGTTCTGACTGACTGGCTTCCAGGCTACCTCTCCCTCTACGCTGGGCACCCCTGTCTTGGCGAAGCTCGTCCACAATCCTCCCAGTAGCCTGGCAAGTGTCGTGTCGTCCGAACTATGACCCTGTATCTTACCATCGTACATAATGTACCCAAGCTCCATGCCGTGGTATGCGGTTCCATATACGAACTGATAGTTGTAGGTAGTAGTGTTTTGGCGTCTGGCATGCGAGTGTGTAGTGTTTGTGATACCTATGACGAACAAAAGATCTGTCTGCAGGTCTATCCACTGGCTAGATGTTTCGGCCGAAATAGAATTGTTGCCGAAGTAGAAGTCTTTCACTTTTTGCGTGACTTCTAGAGACTTTTGAGAACCTTTGACAAGGCCCAAGTCCACAGGGACTACTTGTTCTATGTTCCGGTTAATGTCCTGCCAGTAGGTGTGTGACATATTTTCGTATAGAGGTACAATTGATGCTGACTCCCATTTTGTAGCACCTGTAATATAAGGCACATTATTGAACAGGCCATTGTCGATTATGTAGGACGGCTCATGCGGCAGGAAAGGTTTCTCCTCTCTCCTCGGAAACTCCAATGAAGGCACAAAAGGAAACGAGATAAGCCGCACATTTTCATCTGCAGTCAAGACTTTGTCGATGGCACTCAGGAGATCTGTGGCAGACGCCGTCCTCAGGATCTGAAGGAGTTCCGTAGCGCTGTTCGTGACGTTGCCAAGTAACGCTCCAAGGCGGTAGGCTCGGTCTTCTGTGTTCTTAACAAAAGCCCAGGGATTCAGGGCAGAGCCACTCTCCGATATCGCTCTCTGAAACAGATCTGCAACTCGCAGACTTTTAGAACATTCCAAATTCTGATGCTATGTCCATTTCTTAAAAAAATTATTATTGTACTATATGCGTTTAAGTTCCTGCATGAACTTACCTATTGACTAGGCGGTCCGGGTTTCAAATATAAAAATAGAACCTGAGAATACACCACCAACAAAGTTTGACATGCTCGATTTTTTTCACACGTAACAGATCCGCACAAACGAAACTATTTATCCCAATTAAATAACGTTTTGAATTTCTCAAGACTTAACTTACCTTTAGACAAAGGTGAGAGAATGTTGTAGTGGATACTGGCGGCTCCTGCACTTTCTCCGAAGATGGTGACAATACTCGGGTCTCCTCCGAAGTTAGCTATGTTCTTCTGGACCCATCGCAAGGCAGCAGACTGATCCTTGAGGCCGGCATTTCTGGTGCGTCTGTCCCGTTGATACAAAGGAACCCTACATGTAAAAGAAATTAATGAGACTTCTATACCTGCTCATTTACTACGTTGACATTTGCATTGATCATAAAAACTCCTGATGAACATCAGCTCGTCAACACAAAATTAAAATTAAATCATAATATTATGCATTAAGACAGGTGTTTCAGAGCATAGATCTGCGTAGTACAACTCCAGACTTCGATGTCCAAAGTCGTCTCTATCTAACTAAAGCAAGTCGAAGTTGACGCTTGTCACCACGTTTCTATAAATGACAATTATGCAAATAAGAGCTGTATGAAGAAAAACCTCACTGTGTAGCTATGAAATTCAGTTAAAAAATTGCTCTGCTAATATTTTTCATTGTACAGTCCATTTTTGATGGTCTGTGCACATGAGGATTTTTAATTTAGGATCACCCAAATGGTAGACTGCTATTGCTGAAAAAACGGAATCTACGATTTTACATATTAGAGAATTCTGAATACCTGTATATTTCCTTGGTAACTTTTACAAGATTATATTGAACATGAAATATTTTCATCGGTTTCTTTACTCTTATATTTTCTTGCCTTTTTATGGCATTTTATTTCGATTTGTTAGTATTTACGATGCAGTAAAATTTGCGTATACTCTGGAAATAAAAATTGGACACCCCGTCAGTGAGGCTGTCGTCATAAATTGTGTTAATTATATTGTAAATTATTTGCACTGGTTTTAACATCAAGAAACACAACTTATGTGATAGAAAAGAAGATAAAATTTATAAGTGTAACGACGTTCCTCGTATGTACCACACGGGTAACACAGGGCTTATCTCTCTCGACAATAACAATTGTTGAAAGTTTGTTTCCTGGCTTAGTGAAATAGGCGAGAACTGCTTTCGTAGGGGGTGCAGGAAAATAACGATCTTAACTATTTAAAGAAGATGAACGCCAAATGCTCTGGGGTGCCTACTGCCACCCCTCTTTTCTTTTAGTTCCACTATTCAGCAAAAATCATTTACGGCGAATGTTGTCACGAGGTGCCTACCTCTGCCTCTTATACCCGAAACGAATAGCTGAAAATTGGAGACCTTCGTACTCCCTCGATATCCGCGACAAATGCCTCGACCTACCTTCTCTATCGCGACTCATCACTGTCTTGGCGGGAAACCACTTTCCCAGTCCAGTGGTCATGATGTGGTGTCTCCGGCCAATCAGTGTCGACAATACTTCAAAGCTCCGCCCTCAGAGAACAGATTCCGTCTCAATTCACCTCACCTTATTTTATTTCCAGTTATATTTTACGTCAACCATGAAATAATTTTAATAAATACCTAAAGATGCACATTACATATTACCCTCGAGAAATGATTGGAGCCTGAACACGAAGTTTGGATGGTTTCAAACATTTATAAGCCACCTTCTCAAGAATGATCTCTTATTGTTGTCTTAAGAAACAAAGTAAAGTAACAAACAAACTTAAATAAATAAACATCACAATACTGCACTAACGTCTACTGTTTGTCTAATGTTTGTATCTAAACTAACTTATTACCATTCATTAACATAAAAGAATAAATACATACACTATTATCAATATCTAAATGCTATGTTACACATACGAATTGACAGTAAGTTTTTCTTTCTGTTTTATTTCTCTTTTAAATTCATTCGTTAAAGGAATGTCACGAGTCTTAAATTTCATCAAACATAGTATAAACATCTCACACCTTCGCACAACAGGAACTTTTCTCCCCTGTTTTCCTTTCCAGGTAGATTTCCTTACTATCACAAAATCTTTTTGACTAGCTCTTGCCATTCTTGACGCTTGACAAAAAGGCAGGGTGCACCGAGACCGAGGCCGAGACCCGTTCGAAAATATTCCATTCGTCCAACAATACTTTATCTATTACAGATACTTGTGATCCAGTATCAATGATAGACTCTATCTGAATTTTCCCTAATGGTATTTCGAAGGACTAGGATTTTTTGGTTTTATCCAGAAATTTGTGCGCAACCCTTTACTGGCAACAATACCTCGCTGACATCTTGTAGCCCCGGCGACGTGAGGTGCTCGTTCCGGGCCGCAACTAGTTTCCCGATCCTGATTCCGCGGCGTGGATTTCTACGGTACATGTACACGAATCGATGCCAGGAGGCGCAGATGGACGAAAATACTTTATACCGCCATTGCTTGTCTGGTATGAGTACGCCAATGCGTTTCGATCTCCGTTCTCTAACTCTACCAGGGCTACGAGACCCTCACAGCAGTCTATGTCTGCGTCAATGGCTGTGTCGGGCACGTATCGGGGGAGATGGCGTATCAAGTGATGTACCAATCGGCCCGGCGAAGGACTGGGAGACTAAAAATTCATATTCCTCGACTAACCCTCGTATATATTCCGACATGTTGGTCCCACTTTCGGTTGAGTACCGGCATTGAAATACCTCCTGAACGAGCTTTTCCAGCTCTAACACATTCCAGTAGCGCTTTACAGAAGACTATCTGCATTGTAAGTATAGTTGTCCCACTTCTCGGACATACGCTGGCTCCATTACTCTGCTGCATCTACTAGACGGGATAAGAACAGTTCTACTTTGAGTGTATCGGGGATGCATGCATTACGCAAATATCTGTTCATTCTCTTAATAAATATAACTGGGTGTTCCTGTATTGTTTTTTCCGAAAAGTTGGAACCATTCATTCTATATTCGGCACAGGCGATAGCTGTTTTCTACCCCCAACTGCCAGTGCTTGAAATGGTGCATTCAACTTCCGATTTCTACTGTCATTTATCGTTGTCCTATCTCGTCTACAGAAGCCTCTACTCGCTGTCTTCTCTTAAACACGGCCTATTTGCGAGGAGATTTCTCCTACCCGTGGCGATACTTAGTTATTGTGCTCTTCTCCTTGCTTGTATTATGTCTGACTAGCCTATATGCTTGCGGTCACACGTCGATTCAACATTACTTCTACTCTATCACTTTCCGCCCTAAGGTCGGCACCACTTTCACTTACGTCATTTCTGAGCATATTTTCAAACAATTGTAATTTTTTCGGTGGTTTCCGATACATGATTTCCAATAGACGGCGAAAATTCTCCCCTTAGCCGATTGTCCTTTTCAGACATATTTTTCCTCAAGTTGTGTAAACCTAGCCGTTAGTTGTTCTACCTGCTGCCGTGATTGTTCTGCCTGCTGTGCCACCAGCGCCTGTATTTATAATATAAAGTTCTGGAGTTGATAATCTCCTTACGGATTTTCCTGTATCTGCCCGACCACGTCGCAGTTTGACGTCTCCGCTGGAGATTTTTGCCCTGGCTAACCTTCCTGTACCACCAGTGAACAATCACTTTCTCTACTTGATACTAAATTATTTAATTGTAATTGTTCCTCCCCGTCGTAAACAAAGTATCCGCCCTTCCCCACCATAACAAGACAAGACGTGACCAGTTACTTATTAAGGGGCTATCCGATACTTCTCTTGAAGCTTGACCATGTGGTACGCACAAACACTCGGAAACACCATGTTGAAGGTCCCTGCTGCACGTTCTTGCTGCTCCCCGATTTCTGGAAAAAGTCGCTTACTGGTCGATGAAACGTCGCCTCTGCTGGTCGCCTGCTGCCTCGTTCCCTCTGCTTGCACTGATGTCTGTACGTAAATATTAATTTGAAAATGTTGTCTCACCAATCTGTGTTCCTGGGACGTGTCTCTGCAACCCTCGCGTCGCCAGACTTATGGGCGCGGTCCAGGTCTCATGTCCGGGCAGGACACTGCATTACTGCACAGCTGTCACCTCGCAGTGCGTTCACTCCGCGTACGTCGGTCCGGTGATGATGAGATGGTCGCGTTGTCAGTTCAGATGTGCACTTATTGGTCTAGTCACAGAACGCCGCAGTACCGCTCGTCCAGTCTCGGTTCTTTTCTCACTCGATACACTGAGAAACGCACTCACTCAAAAGTTCAGCTAAAGTACGATTTCTAAATTTGGGCAAACACCAAATCTTTAACACGGGAGTGCGGTTCGTAGCTCCGGGTTGGGGCCCCACGTTGGGTGCCACATTTACGACTTTCCTCGTATGTACCACACAGGTAACACGGTGTTTATCTATCTCGACAATTACGAATGCTGAATGTTTGTTTCCTGGCTTAGAGAATTGGCCGAGATCTGCTCTCGTAGGGCGTGCACGAAAATACCGATCTTATCTGTTTCAAGAAGGTGAACGTCAAACACTCTGGGATGTCTACTGCCACCCCTCTTTGTTTCCAGTTCAACTATTCAGCAAAAATCATTCACGGCGAATGTTATCACGGGATGCCTACCACCGCCCCTAATATCCGAAACGAATAGCTGAAAATTGGAGTCCTTTGTTCTCCCTCGATATCCGCCGCCAAATGCCTCGACCCACCCTCTGTATCGTGTACAGTTGACCATTATTTTATGTCACATGTAATTTGATTTCAGATGTTCATGTAAATTAGTCCATCGTGTTTCAACAGTTGCGTTTGAACAATTCCATGCAGCACATATGAAAAATTTCAGAAAATTAAAACGAAACTAATTTTATGATAGAAAGTTTTGTCATCATCTAAGCCCTTGCTGAAAAATAATATCCAAGCTGCACTAGATATCTTACTTCACCCGAATGTCTGAAATAGGAACAACTGAAGAATTGGTTGCTTAGTGAAGTGGCTACACAACAAATTCAAATATTCTATGCACGTACAGTAAAAACAGAACACTTTTTCTTTTTTTTTAAATTCTGGTTTGGAATAAAAACAGTACCTCTTCGTGACGTATATCAGTGCAATCTAACTTGGTATTACACAAGTGAAGAAAATTCTGACATTCACAATAAAAAGTAACATATATTCCTGAATTATTCTTCTTTTACTGGATAAAATTAAAATAAGTTAGAAATATTATTGAAAATACACTCCGCTGACCACAGATAATCAGTACTAGCTTATATTGCATTTTGCACGTATGCACAATGTCCACCGGTTAATTTCTTACAGATATCATTCGTTTCTTGGATGTCGCGGTGGCCGAGTGGTCAGACCACTCCCTTACACCAAGGCAATCCGTGTTCTATTTCCAGTGGGGTCGGTCCCCGAATTTTCGCACATGGGAATCGTGCTGGACGAAGCCGCTGGTCAGCGGGTTTTCTCGGAGATCTCCCGCTTCCCGCGCCCCTTCATTCTGGTCCCTTACTCGTACCATATCACTTCTCACCAGAGCTAAATATGCACATAGATGCTAAGCGCTGACCAATATCTCTTCACTTGCATTCGTCTCTTTCCCTGTTGCACTTACTGAATTTGCGTCGGTGTTTCTTGCCCCATAAAGATGCTATTTCATGACGCTAATCTCATTTACTCTCCAAATACTTTGCACCGCATGGTGCCTAAATAAACTATTTCGGCTGTGAGCGCTTCAAGAGTGTGTTGCGGAAACCAACTATTTAATATTCTCTGGAGTGTCTGTGCTCCTACCCTGAACTGTCTTCCTTGGGTCCGTCTGTAATGGCCAGTCAGCTGGGTCTCTGTGTCGCCTCGTTCACGACCTTCCGGTGTAGCTTTGAGATTGCTTGTTGTCTGTTAGGAGTTATTTAATAGAAGATGACAGACGCTCGTTTTAATGGCGGCGAACCGTGAGCAGTAAGACGTCGGAAATTTTATCAGGTTCTTGTGAAAGTCTTTTATAAATTAAATGTTTGGTCTGCTTTCGATATTGCTCTTATTGCATTTAAGTGTTTGCTCGGTTGTGTAACTTAATTTCATTTTCGTTTTAGTTATTTTTGTTATTTAAAGATTTTTTTTACTTTCGCACGACCTTCCGTCAGTTGTCACGCATTATTTCAAAACGATTACGTAATATGTTTCGCCTATTCACGTTTCAGTTAGGCTTGAGGGCGACTGTGATCGTGGAGCTAGGTGTAACTTTAAAATAGCTAGTGTCTGTTCACGTACCCTTCTGGGATTACTTAAAGTTGTTTCGTGAAATGAACTGCCTCAGAATTGCGCTACGTAATTTTTGTGCGTCTTTACAACTGCCTTAATGTGTTCAATTAGGGTTGTGGCTCTTGTAGTGTAGGTTTTGTTACTGCGGCAATTATTTGTATGGAGAATGTTCCGTGGCGTGATCTGAGAAAAATGTATACTGTAAATACGCCTACGTATTTTAATATTCATGAGTATTATTATTCCACTCCTGATGTGCGCCTTGTTAAGAGAATTTTATGCAAATTTTTGTTATAGTTTAATCCGAGTATGATTGTGCACATGTGTATCGATTAAAAGAATATTAATGTGTTCGTTTGTAGCGTTTTGATACGTTAATTAAATAAAACGGTCTGTGGTTATAAAGCTTGTATGCATTCAATATATGATAAATATTCATATTGTATTGCAACATTCATCAAAATGTATTACTGTATTCTCGGCTCGTGTGACGTTGTAGCTAAGTTCTACGCAGTCGGCGTGGGCTTTGAAAATTAGCACTAAAATTAATTTTACCGTGTTGTTATTTTTCCTTTGTTGGGTTGGCACGTCGCCATGCCATGGAATAGGCTAGCAGGGGACGTGCCTTTGCCTTTCTCTGTGTAATAAATGTCTTTGATGTATTTATTTTTTGAAAATTAGATATTTGAAAGAATAAAAAGGAAACTAGGACCCATTTTAGTGCTTGCTATTTTGATAGTATCAATATTTTGGTTTCTTCTTGCACTTGTACAGATAGGTAGAAGTACAGCGGAACTTAGCTACATATTTTCATATTTTTCCTAGCTGAAACTCAAGTAAAAATTTAGCAAAAACTTCACTGATACAAATTACTGTCCTATATTGTTTTATTAATAAAATTGTACTTGGCATTGTTGACATTCAATTGACGTTTATATTTACAACATTAAATAATTAACTTTTAATGCGTGGATAAATTTTGTATTGAAAACTGTAAAATTATTACCTATTCCTTCCTTTGTAAACGAACAAAAACAAAATACAAAAAAAAAAAGTTTTTAAAATTCGAGTAATTTCAGTTGGAAATTTATAAACTAAGACCTTTATCTGAATATGTACACATATAAATAAACACAATTTTTTATTTAAAAAAACTGATCGAAACAAAAGTATGTCAATTTATTGTCTCGTTGGACTCCAGTTAAGTATGTTGTAATTAGGAACATTGATAGTCATATTTAGAGAACTGAGTCACATTCCTCCAAAAAGCTTTGTTACTGTAAAGATAAACCGTGCAATTCATTCCGTTCATAGATTCGTGTATCTCAACTCATTCGTTATGGTGGTCTCGATATCCTTCGTCAGCTGAACCTCACAGAGAGATTTAAGTTGTTCAATGGATCAGTGTCCATGACACACTGGGAATAGACGTACACGTTGATAAATTACACGACAATGTTTCCTAGAATATAATTGCTCGTTAAATAGGCATAAGGAAAACCCATAGAGTTACTAAATATTTTTTGATTTATACGAGAGTGCCTTCAGTCCAGAGAACAGCAGTACCGTATATGACTATTTATCATAGAGAAGCGCAGTAGGAGGCATCAATTCTGCTCCAAAAAGTGAACGAACTATTTGCAGATGACATAACAGCTGTGAAAAAGAGGGATCTGTGACATAAACGTGTTGCTTGAATCCCGTTGTTGGTTCGATAGGTCTTCACAACTAGTGAAAATGTGAGTTATTTAAAATATTATAATTCATATTAAGCATATTGTATTTTTCCCAAGAGACTTCAATTACATAAAAATAGCCAGCGCTCGTGGATGAAAGTCTATTAAATAATTTGTTCCGTTTTGTGCTGGGCCACTTATACACATAGAGTTGGAGTCTCTTCTGTATACTTCAACTTTTTGGCTGTTTTTTTCAATGTTAACGCACACAACAATTTGGGCATTTAAGACATTTCTAAGATGCTGTGATGTTTTCCTTTTCTGCATATCTTTTAGATGACATCGATGTATACTTGCCATACAAAGTACAAAAAAAACTCTAACATCGGGAACATCGTGACTAAAGAGTTGTGTGTTATGTCAACTCTAGAGTCACCTTCTCTTTCTATTGATTTATCGTGCCCACTAAGCGGCAAGTGGGCACGGCACGTTCCATCTAAATAAAATATGTAAGTTCGATAAATGAAATTTATTACAAGCAAAGCAAAAGCTCGTTCAAAGCGTGATTACTCACTGTTGACATTGAAGCGATGAAGGCTACTGGTAACAGACCTAACAGGATTATGTTTAAGGTTAGAAATTCATGACGACATCTGCGAAGTGTAGTGGACCGTAGTGGTGCAGAGCTCGCTGACACAGGCGGCGAAGATTCCGACGACTCTAGTAGATCAGTTCAGACTGAGGCGAGCTCCAACATGGCGGGCCTTCATAAACTGGTTTGGGCGTTGGTCTCATCTCTGCTTCTACCGGATGTAGACCCCCACCTCTTGAATGGTGCTACAATACGGGGTTCTCATTGGCCACAATACTGGACAATACTAGTTATGATAAGAATGTCGTTACTAGAACATGTGACTGTAACTGTTCACAAACAGGGCGATGTGTGATTGTAAGTTCTCGTCGAAAAGCGGTTGCCATTGTTAAAATGTATCACGCCACATGGACGACAAGCAAGTGTGAAATTAGCTCAACCGGTTGTCCGGTTCCGCTGAAGTAAGATAGCAACCACTGCTACTGCGTATAATGAAATGTTCTAACTGCACGCTGGAGTGCCAGGGCATAACATATTATTTTACCTTGTTCTTGAGCTCGATAGTCTACTTTAAGACTGTGGCGTTAACATTGTGGCTGAAATTGGAGTAAGAACTAAGGCTTAACTGCATTTTCAAGTATGGTATCTGTATATCTTTGACGGCTTTTAGCGAGAAATCACTGAAAAAAAAAATACTTATTGGTCACTGCAAAATATTTTGCTGAAATGGACCTGACCAAATCTCGTTGTAGTGACCACAAAAAAATTTTGTAATCTCCAATAAAGTTTTGCAGTGACTACAAAAAAATTTTGTACCCGCTACAAAATTATTTTGTGAGGTCCATATTGACAAAACATTTTGTAGCCACCACAAAACCGTTTTTTTTTTCTGTGATTGTTTGTACCTATGCGTTGAATTTCATCAGCCTTAAGAAAATCAGTTGAGTTATGTTTGAATGTACTACACATAGTCTTGAATTTAAAATGTATGGTCATTTAATCGTTTGACTATTTAATTAAACAATTTTTAAGAAAAACTTGTTTGCTCCTGGGCACAAGAGGATTTTACAAAACATTGCAAGGGTATAGGGTAGGTACGATAAAATTTCAGCTTCGTGTTTTCCAAATGTAAAGTAGACACGCGTAAAAGTATTCACAAGAGTAACTTTTCGATGAACTTCTCGCTACCCTGCTCTCGAGCAGAGCAAGTGGCTGTTTGCAGACGAAAGTCGATAAAGTGAAACTGAATGCACTGTGTCCAAAACATCAAGAAACAAGCACGTAATAAAAATATTATATGTAGTATAGGCCTAAATAAAATAACCTGTAAAAAGGCGTTGGTGACGTGTTCTCGTCCTCTTAAATCCTGAACAGAATTCAGGCTTTTATCACAACTCTAGTCATTGACCAAACCATCGTGTGACTGATAAGGCCATCGCGACTCCAGTTTATGAACTTTTGTAAACGTCTGAGGTGAGAATTCCGCTATTTACCATGGCATTTCTAGCGGATGTAAAGCTATTATAATATTTCATGTGCAAACTCACCGAGTCTAGTGAATCTCCTCATATACTGATGACATGATAGGCGATGTCAACTTATCAATTTAGTTTATTTCTAAAAAAAAAAAAAAAAAAAAAAAAAAAAAAAAAAAAAACGGTGTAGCCTACTGTTTACTTTTTTTTTGAAAATTTGTTTCATAACTAGTATTTAAATAATTACTTTAGTATGCATAAAAACTTTAATTATGGTTAGAAATTTCTCACACATATAAATAATTAAGGCCAGGTTTTAAGTTCTTAGAGAAAAATTTTGTAACGTAAGTTGCTTACCAACATTTTTTTGTGACAACAGTTGTTTGCAATGCCACTAAAATCGTTTTCGACCACAAAAATCCCAAAGAATTATTGAATCCAAATACAGAGTACTCGAATGTAATATAGATTTATACTACATGAGGGCGTAAAATTATTTTGACCTTAAAACAAACATCCTCTCAATAATATTTAATTTATTGTGTTTTATAATCAAAATAAGTATTGAAACTACTTTAGAGGTCTAAGACATTCTTCTGTAGTAGTTGACTCGAAAATTTTTGACAAAATAGTTTATAAAGTTTTATATAAAAGTAAGGTAATAATTTACAGTTTGATTATATACGTTAGCTAAATTTTCGACGACCTTCAAATCTTTGCATTTAATTTAACCATACGTAGTATTTGAAACATTTCCTAATTCAAGAAGTTATTTATCTACCACCCACTTTTTGAACAATGTGAAGTTTCATGGCATACATAAACATAAATATGATGGTGTTACGCAGAAGAGAACCAACCAGAAAAGTAACTTATTTTGAGATGATTTTACTACGTAGGAGGTGAAAGGTCCTAAATACTGCCTAGAAAACAATAACGTATCACGTAATCACATTTGAAGGAAACTGAGGTTCCAGCAACAGGCGTTTATAACATATTTAAGTACACACAGTAAACTTTGACCTTAATATTTCATTTTCAGTTATTTATGTATTGGGTACTTTCTGATAAACTTCAGAAAATACTTTATGATACAGTCAAAAAAGATTAAATTTATTCGTTTAGACAAAAATATTAATAAGCCTTGCGTTTGTAAATAGTTTTCTTATACAGTACTCATTTACCTATTGTAAGTCCTCGCCATTCCGACTAGGGCATAAGCCGCCAGTATCGAATATGCGGCGGTTAAGATTTGTTTTTATTTTAACAGAAAATTGTAAAGTTTGCAACAAAAATATTTTTCTAATGCATTTTTTTGGTACGGAAAACAGTTAAGTTATTAACGTCTAATATTATGCAACTCATTTCAAAATAAATGTTTTTTTTATTAGTTAATCCATGTCATTATAATAATTATATGTCTTGTAGCATTACTGTCAATGTCAATAGATAAAACGTATTGCTGTACACATATTCTTTATTTAAACTAAGATAAATTTATTTGATTTTTAAAATAAAGCACCTAGGCACACTTTACAACGATTCTCGATGGTTTTATGTCATTAAATTAGGGCAAATATAGACTAATTTATATTTGTCGGTATTTATCCTGTAACAAATAATGTCAACTCTATATTTAAAGAGTGATAACTTCAGAATCGGTTATGTGTAACTGTGTATTTTTAATATTTTACCAAAAAAGTTTCTTGGTTGTAAGTCGAACACATTTCAGGAATACAGTACAACATTAAGATAGAAAAGTCAGATATGATATCCACTGAAAGTTTTATACGTCTTGCTCATCATGTCTAAGGCTTGTGTGGTAATGTAAATGAAAAATTTATTCTTTGGTCACCAGTAGCAAAAACTATATTTTATGTTATTGAAAAAATTGGCTGGAGTTTGCTGTGAATACTCTTAGCAGCATATTAAGATACGATCCAATCGTAGTGAAGGGGATAACAAGGATGTTCCTAAGAGGTCGTACACCATTCGCAGATCAAATATTGCTGGTATTAATAGAAACTAGAGATTAGACGAAACTATAAACTACAGTAGGGCCTATGAACAAGGGAAACTAGCAAATAGTAGCATTTTTGCGAAAAAAAAAAAATGTCATGTATGTGAAAATGAAAAATTGTGGTCGTACGTTTTCATGATTTCTGCAGTGAAGGCTCATAGTAAACTCATCCTCGTATATCCACGTTTACTGTTCTGGAGCACATTATCAAGAAAAATTATTTGTATTAAAAAAAATATTGAATTTTTTAAATTTTTATTCTTAGTTTCAGTCGTTTTTTTTAAATAAAAACCAATTATTATTTATTTTTATGAGCATAACATTGTAGCCTGCAATGTCTTTATCCACTGTTATTTTTTTTAATTTGGTATATCAGTTGGTTTTAGTGTAGTCGTTAAAACGGAAACATTCAAAATATGACTTTAACAAGGCATTACGCGAAAACTATGAGAGATAAAAAAAATTTCATAAGATCCAAATTTAGTCAAATTTTGTGTCTAAAATAAGAAAAAAATTGTCTGGTACAAACAAGAAATAAAAAATGGTGATGAAAATTGCGGTATACCGCGCCCTTAACTTACGGATGCGGGGAGGGAGCTTGTCACTAGCAGTTGCAAGAAATCTGTTCTCAGCTGTTCCGAAATGTATAGTTTTGCTGGGGTGTGTCATGACTCAACAAGGCGTTCAAACAAAGATACAAGTTTATGCTGCTTTCGAACGGTCATAAATTGAAGGTCAAACCTCAGTTTTGCAAGATACAGAAAATCGCTGTGAACGTAATGAATTACACGTTACAATGTTGCGAACTCTTTACCATATCGTCGTAGAAGATGTAAGATCTCGCATGTCCAAACTGGAAAGTTTTCGGGAAGATGGAATAAAAAATTATTTAACATAATTCTTTAACAATGAAAAATTATTTAACATAATTCTTAAGCAATGAAAAATTATTTATAATTTTTAGTTTTTAACAAACTTCAGCAGTACATCGCAGCGTATTCAGAAATATTATTCCGTTAGCGTAACTGAAAATATCATCTGTTCCGATGTCTGCTGGTAACATGAGATAAATGACACACGATGTTTATATTTTCACCAAAGTTTTTACAACTCAGAACTTTTTCTAGACTATTATCATCCATTGCTAGGCAATAAAGACTAAATTCCCATTTCTGACACTTAAATCGAAAAGATTTTCAATAGAATAAATAAAGCACACATCGCCATTAAAATACAAATCGTACTAAAAACAAGCATTTTGCGGTGGATACATGCATCCTAAGACATAATTCTGAGTAATGTTTTAAGTATTAAAACATGTATTTTTAAATTTAGTTCTGACGTAATTTTACGTTACCTATAAACATTTTCGATAAAAAAAAGTTATTCCTGGCCGCCATTTTCCAAACTAGCCGTAGCCGCCGCAGTTAAATCCCGATTGCTTTAAACTTTCAGTATGTTGGTAAGTAAAACGTAAAGAAAATTTGTTCAAAAATCAAATTTATTACTAATATCTAACCCTATAGTTTCTGATTTTAGTGAATATAAAAGTTATGCTGGTTACGCATCCTTAATTTACAAGGCCCCATATTATTTGTTTTTTTTTATAAACAGGTGATAAATTAAGTTTTTCAGTTAGGCGTTACTTAAAGATAGCAGCTGCATGCCATCTGTTTTAATACATAGCTATTATTTCGCCAGTAACAATTTAAGTTATTACAATGTCGGGTCAGGTAAGATAGTTGAGAGTAAAAATCTTCACAAACAAATCTGAGCAGATTAACCTAACAAATGTACAGTGCTGGCTTGATTGGAATATAAAAAGTATATATATATGTGTATTTATTATTTTTTTAATGTCTTTATTACGTTTAGTGCCTTTTTTGATTTTGTCTTTGTATGGAACTAGTACTTGTGTGCTTGCAAGACTAATGTGAACTTAAAATAAGATTGAGTTTAATTCTCTATGTCCACAAATGATAATATAATTTTCTTAGATACTGACCCTGAATAACGTTTTTTAAATCTCCGTAACTGAATTCAAGTGCTTTATGTCAACCATTCCTTTAAAAACTTATAAAATAATGTTGTAGATCAATGGTAATTTTTAATTGTTATTGTTATCTGTTAGCTTCTTTGCAGTACTTCTGGAATTTTTTGACTAAACTTAACTTCGCGTTAAATCATGATGTTTTGTCCGTGTACTTCAAAATAACTTATTAATACATCCAAAATTACACTTTCCTAGATTAAGTTTGGATTTAATGTTTCTAAATTTTAGAACTATAATTAAAAACAAATCTTGCATAACTTTAAATTCTCTTTTTAAGAACACAAGAATTTACTCTACCCGTCTTTCACAACATCGTAATTTTTCACCTCGAAGTTTAACCACAACTGTTAATTTGAAATAATTCACTACATAATGCAATTAGCTCGTAGTGATTTGTATTTCACAAGCCCTTTTAATATCATTAGAAAATGTGTATCCCTCCAAAACACTGATAACGAGTAGGTATTCCTTCAGTTTTCTAAAAGCTTTAACTAGAACATATTTTTAAACTTCATCAGCGCTGGTGAAATATTCGCGAACTATCTATTTGTTGTTTGTGGTGTGACCGATGAGTGAATACGACGACCCATCTACCAACCGATAATGACAGTTCTTATTTATTGCTATTTATTGCAGTTAGTTTATCTGCAACACAATTCGAAGAAAAGAATAGCAATTTTTTTACTACATAGACAAACATGTATAGACCTAATCAGATTCGTTTTAAACAATTATTAACTGATCATGTGTATCATAAGTATTTGGTCGTCGAAAATGAAATATCTCTTTCTTTGTGATCATAATTTCAGGCTGGTTCCTTTATAACTGCAATCTGTCATTTTCTCTGTAATACGAAGTATTTCGCGATTTTTTAACTCGTGTTTCATTTAGAAAATACGTTGATTCAGCTGTAAGCACCTCTAAAGAATTACTTCGAAATTATATTAATTCCAAATAATAAACCTTGGCTGTGCTACTGTTCAATGTGGGTTTAGTACTGCGTGGTGTAAATGTAGGTAAGTATATACTAGTGCCTTTCTCTGCTTATATATTTTATCTTGTCCTTCAGTCTCAAACTTTCGGCCAATTAATTTTACTATTTTTTTTAAATCTGTAAATCCATGTTCTGTTTCACGCAATTTTGTTATTGTTGTCCGTGTAGCAACCAATATTTAATTTAAATTATGTCTTTTCTTTAAAATTTATAGATTATAATTTGAAAGAAAATTATGGAGTACTAGTTTCTAGTCGTAGTAAATGATGCGAAAAAATGTGAAACATGGTCATAATTTTGATCAAAGTTACCACTTTCGACAGATATTTTGACAGATATGTTATCTGCGGATCCGTATAGTTTAAGTATATATGATGTATTCAGAATTAACTTATGCTTTACACTAGTACAACTAAACTTCTTTTTAACAGGAAGGAAAAGTAATTTGAATGCTAATACATTCTTGGTAAGCTGATAGATGTTTGTGTAAACTCTAAATTTTGGATAGCATAATACATTCGTATTTCATTAGAAAATGTATAGTTTGTGCAGTCTTGTGAAACTAATGAAAACAACACAAGGCTAAGTAAATAACTTACACGACCACTTAATCAAAGTAAACAATCGTATTTATATTGCATAAGCCATTGACGGAGCTTTATCAACGCATCACAGAGGAAACAAAAAAAGAGCGACGCGCTTTGTGTTCATGTAGAAGCTACCGCGTATGAGACGACTAGTGATGCATGCGCAGCTTCATCTCATGTCGCGTTACAAAGAGACGATTTAATTAAAGGCAACGTTACTGTTTCAGAATGCTAAAGTATCAACGTATTTAAAATGTATATCATTGCTGTGAATATGAACTTTAACTTATTCTGTATCTAAATACTTATGTACTATAAATATAGTCCATGTTGATTTACTCTTCACACAGTAAACACCTTAGTTTTGCCACCGTAAAAGTTAGTTTACATGCAAAAATCCAAATGTCATTGATGAATTGTTTACAACTATAATAATTACCATAATCTCATAAAACTTTACCATAGTTATACGAATTTTAATTTTGGCTTATTAATAAATTATTTTTCTAACACTTATTTTAAAAATTTATATTTTTATGAATTGCATTTTCATACTTAATGAGGCACAGATTTAATTACAATATTCATTGCATCACTTCAGAAGCAAAACATATGGTTATTCATACCGTATTTAATTAACAGTACTTAACTTATAATTACTAAGTTACCTGTAGGAACATGATATCAGAAACATGCGATAAATAAATTCTACCAATCGTGCTTAGGTACAACATCGTGCAACTTAATATTATCAGTTTATTAAAAAAAAAAAACTTTGTTTAATTGAAAATAAGTATGAGTTGTGAGTTATATACGTAATTACATCATTATTAAATACTTTGTTCTAAAAGGTTAGTAAGCACACGTAGAAAATAAATAAACGTAAAACATAACTTGTAGTTATTTACGATAAAGAGTAACTGTACAACACAGTGCAGTTAAATACCACTACCACATTCATCACCACCTTAAGGGCGCGGTTCACATTAGTTTTCAACGTCTTTATTTATTTTTATATTTGTACCAGATATTTTTTTCTTATTTTAGACATAAATTGTGATTAAATCTTCCTCTTAGGAAAGTTTTGTATCTCTCATAGTTTTTGTAATGAGTCGTAAACGTCAAAATTTGCACTTAACGATTTCAAGAACGCCACTAAAACCATCTGTCATACCAAACCGACAAAATTCACAGTGTATAACAATGTTGTAGGCTATGATTTGACATATAAAAAAAAAACAAAAAATAAAATATTTTGTATTTAATAAAAAAATACAGAATTATGAAATGAAAATTTAAAAAATAGTTTTTTTTTTTAGAAATGCAATAAATATATTTTTTGCTCTTTATATATGTCAAATCATAGCCTACAACATTGTTATATAGTGTGAATTTTTTTCAGTTTGGTATGTCTGTTGGTTTTAGTGGCGTACTTAAAACCGTAAAGTCCAAATTTTAACGTTTACGACTCATTATGCAAAAACTATGAGAGATACAAATATGTCTTAAGAGGATGATTTAATCACAATTTATGTATAAAATAAGAAGAAAATATCAGGTACAAATATAAAAGTAATAAAAGACGTTGATAACTGAGGTGTACCGCGCCCTTAAAGTACTTAAACGCATTTGGTTTTATTATTCACAAGAAGTGTAGGATATTATAATGAACATTTAAGACATGTCCATATGGAGGCTATATTTTTTGTAGATGGCACAAATATCGTTAGATCTATTTCTCATTAATATTGCTTTTCATGTCCCCTGAGTAGGCGTAATTTTTCAAACTTAATGTTGAGTACCACTAAATATATATCAAAAGTCTGAAAATTGCTTTGTTTTTCTCTTACTGGTAACGAAATGTGTTCTAGTAGATAAGTTATTTCAAAGTAATGTACTTACCGAAAACGTTGAGGCGGTAGTTGATGGTTACAACCACCAGCTCGTAGTTCAGTAGTTGTCCTGGTGAACGGTTCCCAGAACCAACCACAAAAGCCCCACCGTGTATGTACACCATGACTGGCAGGAGGGAGGCGTTACTCCCACTCGAGGGCAGCTGAAAAACCACATTTCGCTTTGTATCTAGTGGTTTTTCTGTCAGGTTTCATGTCTTACATGATCTTAACGTAAGTACTTCAGCGGTATTAATTTTAAAAATATACATTCTATTCAGCTTATAATCCCTCTCATATTTCAAATGTATGTAATACAGATGAAGTTCATAGAACAGCAAATTAAACGAAAGTTTATTGAATTACTAGTGTGTTACTTTGTCACGGCACTCGACATTGACTACCTCCATTAAGTTTATTACTGTAGCGTACTTTTCTGGTCCCCGTGACTATACATTGTATTGTTTCCATTGGCAACATATCCATGTGTATGATTAAACTATCATTTACTTTCTGTCGGTGATTTTTTTATTCCGTTTTCAAATTTTTACGTTACCAGTCTTTGAATAACTCCACAGGATCCAGTTAGTTCAACCTTCACCTATTCTCCTTATTATGAAAATGACTGTAGTGTTTAAAAATGGCAACATTTAGTATGTTAAAATTAATATTTGTAGAGACTATTAAGTATGCCTAACGTCAGACTTATCAATATTTTATTACGGAGTCATCGTGTATACAAAATGGTCGAAATATATAATTTTAATACTACAAATATTTAGAAACAAATTCTCCGAAGCAATACAGAATACGTAAAACAACAACTGAAGTCTCGTATTGGGAAGCAAACTTGGTTTAGAAACTGTAAAGCATGGGTAACTGTGCGAAGTGCAAAAGTAAGTCACGTTTAAATTAGTTTGCGAAACCACGCCTCGCGAAATCAACAAGCTTGTAAAGAGGCGTGGAATAACAGTAATTACGCACAAAATAAATTGTAAAATAGCGTTAGAAGTACTCGATACTCGTTAGTTAAAACTTTCACTTGAATGTGTTGAATAGCGAAAGAGAATACTACAAAAGAAAAAATAGGAACTGTGAAAAGCTTAATTTCATATTTGTACGACATTGTGTTAGTTTTGTTGACGTCACTTGTGCCCACATTTCTCACTGCTAAATTTCTTTCTGCTCTCATTGTTTTTCCATAGCTTCATGCCAAAGTCAGAAATTGCCAGTTATAAGAACATAATTATAACAAAAACCAACTTACTCACTCGAGTTAAATATTTTACATTGAAATTATATATTATGAGTCATGTACCAAAATTAAAAATACGCAATAAATTGCTGTGATATTTAAAAAATCTGAATATAATGAAAATTTTCCTTATTTATCGCAAAAATAATGCAAAGGGACATTTTGTTTGTTTTTATATATGTTAGCATACGGGAAAAGGGGCGCGCGTTGATTTTTTTTTACCTATGGGCTTCCTCGCAGTGCTCCCGTTTCTCCCACCCTTTAATTCCGTGACTGTACCATTGTAGGGCCCTACTTCATGTCATCGCTCAGAGAACAGTGGGCGCCTATGGGCTTCCAGGTTCAAAGTCTGCCTCTTGGGGTGTAATACACTACGGTAGGGTTACCTCTCTGCTCAATATTATAAATTGGTTAACGAGGTTATTAAATTAACTAAACGTTTCGAACAAAGCAAGTTGTCAGTGAGGCCAACTGTACTGGCGATAGTACCTGCGGCGTGAAGACGTTCAAGAACAGGCAGTCCTCAGAGTATCTGTCTGCACCCTTCTGGTGACATGAAGTCCCGTAGTTTGTCGCGTCCCTCACACCGGACCATGGCTCCGGATCTACAGGAGCCTGCAACAACAGGGAGAGACATGCATCCAACATCTTGCATTACGTCGTTTACACGTCGTTATAGCAGAGATTACATAGTTTCCTGCGGCTAACCTGGAAGAAGTAGTTTTGCATGTCCCCATAACACTAAGCATTTCTGTGGGGAACTACAGCTGGTTGTAACCGCATTTATACAGATTATAAATTGACTGAGACGCGTGGTATATGCATAGGATATTTTGGGGTTTATGAATCTTGAGTTGAGAAACTGTGATTTTGTGGCTATTTGCTAGGGACAAGTCCAGTAAATACTTTGGCCATAAGTTTCTACAAATTTACTTTTAACATTTTTATAACTCAAAATTTGGTACAGATTCTCATTTATGTAGGGTTTTGAAATGTATTATTTATAGAATACTGTAGAAATATATTTCATTGCTTCAGAAAATTAGCACAAAGCATAATACATCGGCTTGTTTAAATACCTCGGAAACCAATAAATATTTTGATAGTACTTGTTAAACATTTGTTGAAAATTAGCAGCTTTCATCTTTACAGATTACAGCTGTTATTTATTTGGTTTTCAGAAATTTTAATTATATTTTATTTGCAAAATACTGTTCTATAACAAAACTTACTTACCATCACATTTACAAATATACTTACATGTCATTCTCCTCTCTTTCATATATACATATTTGTTTGTGAGTGGGTGTGTGTGTAAATAGAATCGGCAACTTTCACCATTGTGGTCGTTACGTGCCATCTATACTGTAGATCACACGGAATATTTCAGGGATAGAACATAGTGTCGCTAAACGCAAGATAATATTTACTCTTTTTTTATTCTGGTACGCAAAAATAAAATAAATGAATTTGTTGTTTCATACTGGTTTGTCAGGATATCTTATAGGAAACCAGGTGTCTACAGTCTTATCACAAGTACTAGGGTGCTTCGCTAGGCAACACTTGACTGTAGAGGCTAGAGAATCAGTTTTGCGTATTGGCTGAGGACTGACCGCGAATCGCAGTTCTCCCAGAGGCGGCTTGGCATAAGGAATACCCAGGAACTTGTAGTACTTGGTGCCATCAGCTGTCGAGCCAGACGTACCACGGAGAACACCTTGCGAGATATTCACAGTCGGCGAGTCCTCCAACACCTGCCAAAAACCAAAATTTTACAGCCGACAAGTTTTAGCTAGGATTTCATGCACTTATGACTTAATGTATTATTTGTTACCGCGATGCAATTAAAATGAGAATTTCACGTTTGCTGAGTCAACGTTTACGTAGAAGCTCGACCAAGCCTTACGTTCATAGTTTATGTGCTGAATCTATTTACAATATACTTGTAAACTGTGCTTAGCCTACACATAATAAACAACACTGCATTGTTTTAGTAGTTTCCTAACACCCTTGTAATTAAAACAGAAAACGTAAGTATTTACATGTATACTTTGTGAGACGAACCAAACACACGAAACTGTGTAAGCGACATAATCGTTTTCGTTAGAGGAATTAAAACACTAAAGACAGCAAAACATTTATTATTCGATCATATTTGTTAGTTGTGTTTTTCCATTTACCGTTTACACTTATGAAAAATTGTAAATAACTGAAAATGTTCAACGGTATTCCTATGATCTCTAACACAACCCTCATTATAACATTTTGAATTTCCATTCTAGAGCACATTTAACACCTCTATCACTAGACTAAGGCATTGAAAACTTACTATTTTTGTTTGAAATCATTATTTATATTCTCTCAGTCCTATTAATAACTGAAGTTCAGATTTTTGTCTATAATCTTCATATTTCCCTAGTTTTCTTTATCAAGTTCAGAACATACCGTTTGTAGAAGTAATTCTGATAACTGTGAAGCTGTTGAGTATTGATCACAGACTGGGGTCAAAGACATGTCGCATTCTCTACAGGAGAAACTTTCGACTAGGTCCTTGATATATGGCAAAGGCATGGCGAAAGTGCAGCATATTTTGACTTATCATCACTCATGGGAACGTACTACTCGTCTGACCAGTCTTACCTCTGAGAAGTGAGTGCGCTGTTGTATGATGACAACGACTTGTAGGTATGGCGTGGGAGTATCGCGGGGGGTAACGGGCCAGCACGTAGTACAATCAGTGTACAAGCACAATAGACTGTCTTTTTCTGCTTCCACACATTCTCTGGTAATATTACGCACTGTCTTTTCACTTACATTTACCGATTTTGCCCTTTAAACTACTTTGTGTAATGGGATAATCAAACCACTTTTATTTTTTTCTTTACAAAATTGCCAAACATTGTAAACAATCTTTCTACTTTGTGACCGGTACACTTCCTTTGATTTCCTTCGAGATCTTGCAATTCCGTACGTATTTCCCAATGAAATGTCTACTCAACTTTACTTCTGTTATGTTACAACGTCACTGATAGTGAAACTTTCACTTAAAATGTGGGAACAAGGCAATCACAGCAATCGTTGCAATCGTTGCACACACACGCCGCGCGCTCAACACCCCAATAACAGGTGTAGATGGCAGTGTGTGGTTGTGCAGACTATACACTGCTACCTGCCGGACACGATTGCGTCATACCAACAATGTAGTTCCTCTACCTGCCGCCGGCAATAACTCATCAGACGGGTATAGTACACGAGTAGTACGGCAAATATCAAGAAAACTGTTAATTACGTGACCGTTTTTGTGAACACTTGTACTTTTTGCTTCAGAATGAAAGAGAATTACCAAGGTCCGTTCGATATTTAGTGTTCGGTATATGTATACTGAACTCATATTTCTTGTAAATTGTATACTAATATAGTCTACATTTTGAAAACTGGTAAGTGTCTTTTCAAAAAATAAGTGTAATATTTTACTTTCATGAAATCATAGGCTGACTTACTGAATAAGTGAATGAAGGTTAATAAAAATTGGCAGCAAAAAATTCTGGAAACCAAACAGCAGTACACAGCGGACAAGATAAATTTTTGCGAGCAGTGGAACATATGACCAACTTCAAGCCCCGTTGTACTATTTTATCACGTCAGATGTGTTCATTGAAGTTTATTTTACGAGTATTCTATTTTGCTGAGTTTTATCTGTTTAATTTATTTTATTTTTGTGATGGCTGACATAGGTTAACTATTTTTGTTTAGTGCAATAAGAGTACTAAGATAAAGGCTTAGTTCAGAAAGTGCAGTTTAAAGTAATTTCTCTATTAATTACCGAGTGCAGATATGTCAGTGCTTTGGAGGTGGCTCGAGGCACGACATTGCTAGTTTTGAAAGAATTCTGAAGGGTAGCATTTTGATTGGCTGAAGAGACTGATGTTTCCGTTTTGAGTGCATTATACGATGAATGGAGGCTTTTTGGACGGCGACTATAGGAGAGAGAGAGAGTGTCACGCGATGTGCGTGCTCTCGTTTTAGGATTTTCATTAGCTGCGAGAAATATATTGTGCATCAGGCCGCCTGATTAGGCGAAGACGTGTCAGGACTGCCGTTTGCTGTGAAAGAAGAGGGCCTGACAGTAGCCTAATAATTTGTGGAAAATTAGCAGATTTGTACTACCGCGTCTGAACGTATGGTGCGTATATAGACTTTATTTCGCCGGCACCAGTCAGCCCGTGAGCTGATATAGGGAACAGGACGCGGAGAAAACACTATCCTCGCAGTTCTACGAGAACTTCCAGACGGCGCAGAACTTCGCTCACCGACATGAAGAATAAAGCTAAGTCTCGCCAGCCTTTGTCTTGTAGTTAGAGCCTGACCGTAATTGACGACGCTATCTTCCGATTTTTATGAGTCTGTAAGCGTGTAACTCTCTGGAAATAATTCACCCAACGGGCATCTCTGAGTTAAAGAATTCATGTTCAAATCATAGATTTAGCCGTGGCACAATTACAAATAATAATTTCATCTTTTATAAATGACATTATAAAATTTAGATATATTCTGCTACACTCATCTTGTATTATCAATGTGGTGTACTTAATTTGGTTTCTGAAGGATCCGTATGTTTATATTCTTCAATACTATGAGTCAGCCAAGTATGATTAATTATATAAAAATTGATATAACGTTACGTGAGTCTTACTAATACCACATCTTGTTCAGCCATCTTATGTGTGTCATTTTCGTTACGAGCATAGTACGATATAAATTATTTTAAAATTCGTTGGGCTGTAGTTTTTGTCAGTAGTATTGGAGTATATTTTAGGTGGTTCTGCATGCAAGTATTTCCAGGTTCACCAGCGAACGCTTCCAGAACTTCTGTTGGTAAGACATCCACTGGTGTTCCTCGCATACACATACAGGATCTTACTTTAGATGAGCAGTGCAAATGTAACTTCTAAATTAACCCTGAGATACATAACCTTTATTATTAAATCGCTGAGATACATCATATCACTACTGACGTCAGTTAATCCACTTTTGCACCACATAGTTGCATTGCGCGGTCTTGCATAGAGAAAGTGGTAGTTGCGTGTGTGGCAGCGGGGCTGTCAGAAAAGTTCACTTGTTCATGGGTTAGACTATACTACCTTCTTCCTTTGATTAAACGTTTTGATAGATTGTATATTTAAGACCGTGAAACCTTATTAACACTGCTTTCGCGATAGTTATTTGCAAATCCTAAACAAGAGCAGGTATAAAAAACAATCTCGTAGATGTTGGAATTTGTCAATAGGTAACACAATTTTTTCGAGACAAAATAATGTGAACAAGGAAAATTTGTTAGATGACGAACATTTTGTTAATTAAGTAATTAGCTTAAACCAAAGCGATATTTTTAATTAAAATAGGTCAACATACCAAAAACTATTTTCAAGAAAACTGTAGTAAAATTTAACGATACCTGCTTTACAATATGCTTAAATAAATTGCAATCGAAAATTAAAGCGAACTAACACTTAATGGCTTTAAATATCAGTCTGATGGGTGAATTTTATGAACGAACAAATATAATTAGAAATAAAGTCGTGTAAATTCCCGACTACAGGCACAGTTAGTTTGGGTCAGACGTGTTTAATGTCAAGTGGATGTGCCTGATGTTCTTCAGTGACTGGCCTGTCATTTCGGCAATTGGAGTAATGCGTTAGATGGCAGAGAAAGGTTTTGGCCAGCAGCGAATTGAAAATACAAGAGGAAAAGAGGGAAGGGATTGATAGCGCCCCAATCCCAATTACGCGATCCGGATTCGATTCCCGATGTGGTCGGTCCCGGACTTTCGCACGTGGGAATCGTGCCGAACGATGCCGCTGGTAGGCGGGTTTTATCGGGAATCTTCTGTTTCCCCCCGTCCTTTCATTCCATCGTTGCTCCACATACTAATCTCATGTCACCCCTCATCTGATAAAAACCCAGAAGTTGAGCGCTGACCATATATAAATAAATAAATAAATATATATATACATAGGATCATCGAAAAAGAATGATAAAATTTCAAAGTACTATAGTTTTGAGACTGGTTACCGTATTCAAACGATTCTACCACCAAACTGTCGGGGAAGGATGAAAGTTTTTTTAAGTGATGTACGACAGTCCCACAGTGACCTTGGGAGTAACGAACACCCGAACGCGTCACCCGGCATGTGTCCCAACGTATCAGTGAGATGGCGACCGTGCAGCAGAAAGCACAGTGCGTTCTGTGGTTTGCAGAGTTCAAGTCTCCAGTGACCGTGCAACGAAAATTCAGGCGGGAGTATCCGGGACAACATGTACCAGATCGTGCAGCTATTTCTCGTTGGGTAAAAAAATTTCCGTGAAACAGGTAATGTTGACAAGAAAACGTCACCAGGACGGCCACGAACTTCTGATGATAATGTTGAACAGCTTAGGTTATTGTGTGTACGCAGCCCTAAAAAGTCAGTTTCCCGCCGCAGTTTGGAGCTTGGTATTCCGAAGACTACCGTGCTAAATGTTCTTCGCAAACGTTTCAGATTACATGCCTACAAAATTCAAATTAGAAATGAAATTAAGCCAGATGATCGGCCCAAACGTTTCGCATTCGCTACCTTCATGCTAAATGAAATGGATACTGAAGGCACTTTTTCTAATCGGGTGCTTTACAGTGATGAAGCAACTTTTCACGTTAATGGTGGTGTTAATCGTCACAACTGCAGGATTTGGGGATTACAACAACTGAATGCAATCAACGAGTACGTTCGTGACTCTCCTACAGTTAATGTGTGGTGTGGTTTGATGCACGATCGAGTTGTAGGGCCTTTTGAAAAAACTATCACCGGCAACATTTATTTAGTCATGCTACAGTTATACGTATTCCCTCAGATTGAGGATATTGAACGACAAACTGGAAGTAACGTGATATTCCAGCAAGATGGCGCACCACCGCATTGGAGCCTTGCCGTGCGCAATGTCCTGAACACGCGGTTTCCAAATGGTTGGATGGGAAGGGGTGGCCCTATTCCTTGGCCACCTAGAAGTCACGATCTGACTCCACTCGATTTCTTCTTTCGGGGCTATGTCAAGAACATTGTCTATGCCGAAAAGATACGAGATTTGCAGCATTTGTGTCAACGGATCACCATGGTCATCGAGACAGTGACGCCAACAATGCTCCAGAATACGTGAATAGAGATAGAATATCGCCTGGACATTTGCAGAGCTACAAATGGAGAACACATAGAAACATTTTAAGGTGACAAAAACTTTCATTCTTCCTTTTTCTTTTAAAGCAAGAATCAACCCAATTGATCAACACTTTTCGAAGTTATGATTTTTTAAAATTGTATCATTCTTTTTCGATGACTTATATATATATATATATATATATATATATATATATATATATATATATATATATATATATATATATATATATATATATATCACGGTAGTGCTCCATACACACAAAAATATTTTGGCAAATTTCACCCCGGGACCTGGGTACTTACCGGGGATTTACGTGGTAAATGAACAAAGACTACCCCCTTAGAAAAGCATTGCTAACTATGGATAGCAAAGGTGAAGTAATGTGTAGATTTAATTAAGTTCAAAACTTATTTTCAACTTAAAATTAAATGGATGTTTTTAAATAAAGTCATTTTTAAAGCTTTAATTTCTGTTGTATTAAAGGAACATAAATTATTTCAACACGGTATGAAACAAATAGTTTTCTTATAATTCCGTTATTAATTATGTAAAATTACAACATTTTAAAAATCTGTTGATAAGTGTTCATAGCAAACGTGCCTTATGTTTCAATAAGAACGCATGGCTTCGAAAAAATATATTGACAGATTAAAATGTTTTGTTTCATACACCAAACTGTAAAAAAATCAAAAGTTATTTAAAGTATTTAGATAAGAAATGTGAATTACAAAAATTAAAATAGAGGTTACATAGCATATAAAACTTAACAGATTTACTCACGCACACATCAATGCAAATTTCAGTAGATTACTACACCAGTACAGATTGTACACGGATTTATTTCAATACTCCGAGTCAACTTGCAAACTGGGGGAAAACGTAAGTAAGTTTGTGGGCAATGTCAAAGTTTTCTGTTACGTTAGCATTGAAAACGTATTCCTAACCCGTCCATTTCAGCCGCACAAATAATTATTGTGTTACGGAATAGAAAGTGTGCATTATTTATTCCACATAGGCCTAAGCGTTCAGACTTACCCAGGGATCACTAAATATATCAAGTGTTAAAATCTACCGTTGAGTAAAGAAGGCCCCGAAACTCATCATTATGTAAAATACTCATTTATGTTGTCCGTCCAGCATTGCGATGTAATTTTTATCGCTGACAGACTCATGTTTAAATTTTACTCTCGTAGAAAACGTGTGACGTAGCCAGTCTGTCAGCGGATATTTGCGCACTATACAATTTGTGATCTTTGTGACTAGAATAATAGACACTGGCAAAGATGCCTATTAGTATTGGTTACCTCCACTGAGAGTATGTTACTGCACGTGGTTGAAATTAACTGTCTCATTTCAGGGTATAGGGAATAAAAAATACTCAGTGGTACTTCTACTGTTGTTAGGACTACATTTTTTCCTACTTATGTACTGTGTTATTCTATAAATGTTTCTTTGTTTTAGCTAAAAGTTTTTACCGACTACAAATGTGACGCTGTTTATGATAAATTTTGCGTTAAATAGAGTTCAGTCGTGAATATTGCCATTTTTTAAAATTATGACTAATATTTTTAGTTGTTTTCAGTATCAAACGGTAAGTTTACCGTTTTCTTTTTCAAAATACGTATTTTAACACATCGTATTTACTGTAACCAAAGCAACAACAAATAAACTTTGATTAGCGAGAAGTTAGCGTCACCCACAATACTTGCTACTACACCATGTCAAGCAAAAATAATATATGTAAAATGCATGATGGTCCCGTTCCCAATATTGTCAGAGTAAATTTAAACATTTAAAAAATAATTAATAAAATGCCGATGTAAATCTGTTATGTTACATCAGGCTGTATTGTTTGTATATTCGAGCATCAACAGTTGCAGTTAAGCCACACCAGCTAACCGTCTTGGTAATTTTGCAGATTGTTTGTGACATCCCATGTAAAATATGACCCGTCGGTAAAGTAGACTTAGCAGTGCAACTGCCAATTTTCTTTCAGTAAGTGACCCACACATATGTTAAATTCTTGGCTCCAAATGAATATAGGTATAATCCCAGTGAGTGGTTGTAAATGCTTCTATTATTTTCTGACAGCCTATAATATGAACACAATTTCAGTGATTCTAATTAATTTTAGATTTTTACATTTTAATTTATGGGCTTAATGCTTATCTACCTTGTAGGGTACTTTCAATAATATTAGGGTGGTAAGTGAAGAAATGGGAAACTGAATTGTATAAGTCAATTTGTGACAGTAACAAAAATGTTTTGCTGTTATGAAAACACTGGAAGCATCAAAATATAATTATTTGTGTAACTATAGCACTCAAACGTTTTTCATGTGTTTACAAACTTTCCTTTTTGTATGTCGTACTGTATCAACATACTTCGAAAAAACACATGCGAAGGTCAAGTATATGTTTGATATTTTTAATGTGTGGTGTGTAAATTTTCCGTGACCACACATCATTGGTTAACTTTAGGTACAGAGTTAGCGCTAGCACAAGTTATTCAAACAACCTTTACTAAAGATACTGTTCTTTACCATGCACTTTATAGGTCGTTCTCAACATCCATTGTACGTAGGAATAACAAGTAGATAAAACGAGAGGTTTACCTGCTGACCATATGTTCTTGCCGCAAGGGCGACGAGACCAAAGATGAGAAGGCGCCAAGAAGCCATTCTGCAAATGAGTGACAATATGTCAACAGCATGCCTCCTTTATATCACTGAGTGAAGCGTGAAGGTCACAGCGACGATGAAAATATCCAAAGATTGCAGTATGGATACTGATTAAGTTCGCTCTTACATAAGAAGAATCACTCAACTACATTCCCTGGACAACAGAGCGCAGCGGCGTGTCGTTATCAAAGATTTGGAACAATTCATATAACAATCACTAAATTCATCAATAAGCTGACTTATTAATCATCATGAACTTCACAACACTACATAAATAAACTGAGAAAAAAAACGTTCATAATTATGAGCAACAGTTCCTTATAATAGTAAAATTAGTTAGTAAAATATGTATACAAATATTTCTAAAAACACTTAATTCGCCAGTATACATAATAACCTTGCGTCATTTGGTAGTTTAGCAAAAAGTTTTTTTAATGTCGAATAACATACTGAGAAGACTAATCGTGGATATCGAACAAAATTTCCTTAAGCTGTACTGTATTCGTTGGCGATATATGATTGTCAGTGTAAGAACTCTCCTAGTTCCCTTCTACTATCTATTACGTAGTAGAGAACAGTACCAGTAATGGAGACAACGTTTGACGAAAAATGTTAGCAGCGGTTCTATCGGCTGTAAGAGCAGTATTTAATTGCGTTTATTACATAATTATAATGCCGACTGAGGTAGTGCAACTGTTAACACGTTGGACTCGCATTTCGGGAGAACATAGCTCAATTCCCGCTCCGACCATCCTAATTTCAGTTTCTCATGGTCTAAGAAAAACCGCTCAAAATTATATCATAGATATATTTTTATAACAGGCCACGGCCGATTTCTCTCCTACTTCCTTTCGTTGTGTCAAGTTATGTGTCACTGTTTGAAATGATCTTGTCGACTCAAAGCTCACGTACTCTACCAACTTTCAAAACATTAACTTTGACGGTTTGTAAATCCAGTAACAAAAAAAAGTTTGTCTAATGCCGTTACTTTTCGTAACTTGCAATTATTTTTTTAATTATTTTTTATGAAATAACTTTTTAACAGTATCGGTATGCAAACACTGCGAACGTGTTATAATTTTAAACTACGAGCCATTCTATTTCCGCCCTCAGAAGCATAAATGTCGCAACCGTCTCTAACGGCAAAGAACAGGCCGTCGCCGGATTTGCTCTCTGCTGCATTTGATAGCATGATGTTAAGAACAAATCTCACTGGGGGCATTTTTTCCATTAAAATAAATTTTCCTAATATTTGCATATTTGGTTTCTCCTGTAAATTAGATTCCAAAATATTTTCTACTTGTTAGACAACGCTATTTGATGAAAATTGTGGTTCTCTAACCATCGAGAAAATGCATGGTCATTTTACAGACTTGCCAATTCTTAATACGTTAAAATTCAGTATATTTTTGTCAATTACTCTGCTAAGTAGCTGTTTGACACTTTATTGGACTAATAATTCAATTCCTTAAAATTTATCTACCACTCATATACAGACCTACTACATGAGCAATATGTGACCTCCTGAACTTGAAAGTTGTTGAACTTGATGCCTTATCACTGCACGTCCGCATTTCCCTAGAAGTGGTCGTGACGTATATGGTTTACTGCGAAGCAGAATTATCTACGATGGATATATGGTGTAACAGTTTCAGCGGGAAGCCAATTGAAATTAAGAATGTTGACTCATATTTCAATGGAAATTATATAAGAAAAAGAGGGCAACACTGAGAAGCCTACTATCGCTGCGTAGTGTAAAGAACACGCACGTGAGAAAAAATAACTGCGCTATAAATAATTATAATTATCGTATGGGTAGGTTAAGAGGGCATGGTAGATAAATTATCGCTGAAAACATCAATTGATTTCTACACTATTTTCGAAGCCAACATGGATAAAATATTCAATGACAATCTTAGATAAGGGTATTGCCAACTTTATTAGTAAATATTTATCCATAATTACTAATTTGCTACGCGTGATCTCTTGCGCCGCAGTTACATGCACGAGGTTCCGGGGTCAGAGATTGTACCTCAGAAGTTCGTAACAGTGGAAACAATTTTGTTGAAAACGTTGGCTAAAAATATTGTCTAGGAATGCTATTGTTTAGTTTTCGCAAATTGGCTTCAAGAAACCGACAGTCATAGATTAATGCTTTTAGCGTTAAATTATGAACTACGTACGCCCTCTTAACCGAGAGCAGGGATTCGCAACCCAAAGCAGACTTCTGATTGGACGTCCGTGGGCGTCTAACTAACACTGAAGGATGACAAGAAGTGAGGTCCTACGATATAGAAGCGGCGGAATGCGAGGGATGGGAGACCAGGTGGCCTGTGACAGCGTCCGCCACTTTTCCCATTTTTGAAAAATCCGGGACAGGCCCCACTGGGAATCGAACCTGATTCTCCTTTTAGTAGAAGACAAGTGCTCTAGCCACTAAAGATGGCCCCAGCTGGACTATAGTGGGAGTACAACATATGTTTTATTGGCGTGGTTGGTAGCATTCCGGTCAACGGTGGAAGAGGTCCTGGGTTCGAATTCCAGCACGGGCATGGGTGTTTGAGTGGTTTCCTTAGGTGGAGTTAGTTTCTAAGCATTCTCTCTCGTTATGCCTGAAGTGCATAGAACCGGGGGACATTAATAAACCCTGAAAAAAAAAAATGCATTACATATACTCATACCGTCATATTTTGCTGCTGGTAGTTACTGCTTTTGTGAGAACACAATTTGATACATCAAATATAATATCTCTAGTTAGCTTGTGATGTAAGAGAAAGACGTCGGCTACGTGCAATAATTGATAGCAGTTGACTTGTTACTAAACATTTTGAATAGTTTGGAGTTCGCACTTTTTAAGGTAGGTATACACGCTGATTGAGAAGTTTCGCGTGTTGATAGCATGTAAAAACGATTCTAGTATTATTTTTTCAACTTGGCCAACTAATGTTTAGAGAGAATAACGGTACCATTAAATCAACTAAGATTTTTTTTTTTAATAAAGTGTATCTTGATCTTAAGAAATAGCAGACCAAACAATCAATTTGAGACCAAAGAGTTTTCAATTTTTTTAAAAGAAATATAATTTTAAAGTATATTTTTCAAGGTAAAATTAATCACATTGTAATTCACTTTATAGGCATGTAGAAAATTAATTTTCGAATTATTATTTTTTATTCTATTACCGCACTAAAGTGTCACACACCATAATCACCTTGTACTTCGGGAACAGCACAGTGTCAAACTAAAAAAAGTACTAGTCAAGTATTAGCTCTCGAGCCATTGTTGTTTTTATGATAATAAGCATTACCTCAGTCTCATTTAGGCGAAGAAACAGCCATGTGCAACGTTAATTTATGGCTATAAGGTGAAAAAACTTGAAATGCCATATAAATACAATCATTAAATGACTCCTATGGTGCATTGTTATTTAGTTTTGATTTATGCACACCAGGAACTTAGTTTAAAATTGATTGCAAAGTTTGAACTGAGTGGACGAACAAACAGGCACACCAGAAAACGAATTAATTAAAATCTGGTAAAATAACTTTTCTTCACGAAATACGTTTCAAAGACGCTGCAACGTTCGTGTTTAATGTACGGCTGATATTTAAATGTGAATTCATCAAATAAATGTTTGTCCCATACTTAAAAAATCTTTTTATAGAAACTGAAATATTTTTTTCAAAAACGTTATGCTGTATTATTAATTTTATACGTGTAGGTATGCAGAAGGCTGTTAACTTTTCGTCAACAGCCGGGTCATAAGAGACATGAAGAAGCAGGTAAAGGCTTAAATGGGCTGTGACATTACTTAGGAACCAGCTTAAAACTCACTTTGATTAGTTTCGAAAAAAAAAAAAAATCCGAAATGAAAATTGCTGGGCAAACAATCTAGCCCGGGTTGACACGTATGCGAGTTCATAGTTTCATCATTGCGCTACGTCGCTTGACTTTATACTTGAAATAGATAAATACATTGTAACTGCTTGGCATGCTAACCCAGACTTTAGTGAAGCTATGTGCATTTGTAAACTAATTTTCTGACTTGACCTCTAATTTTTGCTGAAATTTATTTTGCAGCAACTTGTATTGTTGTCTTACGTACACAAATGCAGCACTTCCTGATAGTCAGTGACTAGATGTGTTTATCTGTTAGCATCTCACGGTTCTACCCGCTAAGCACATACCTTCGGTGTCACAGCTGACTGTCTCATTGGCGCAGCAAATAAACAATGGCCATGCGTAAAGGCGCGCTGCTAATAACCATAAACCGGAGCTGCAGATATGCACGCAGAAGTGATTCTAACTGTGGCGAATTCATTTTCACCAAAAATATGTGGCTATACTGATAACGAATTGAGAGATCGACTGTGGAATATTTTTAGTTGAAAGTGAGAAAATTAGTGCAGTAATGCACATAGCTTCACAAAATTCTGGTGTTTAACATGTCAAACCGTTATGTTGTTCCGATGTATTTCCAGTTTAAAACCAATCGATGTAGCGTAGTGACAAAGCTATGAACTCGAGTACCTGTGAACCCGGACTAGATTGTTTGCCTGGTCGTTATCATTTAGGTTTTCTTTTTCTTTCTTTTTTTTTCGAAATGATTCAAAGTGAGTTTTGGAAGAATTCTGATTAAGGCTTCGCTTTCTCTAGTAGACTCAGAAACCAAGATGAATTAATTTTATTTAAAGCAATGGTCTGATGGTTACATACAACAACACTTTGGTAATAGCGACTTCATTGAGGTAAAGAGGTCGTCTTCCATTGCACTTTAACTCACAGGCTTTTCTCTCTGGATACATTTTGCAAGTTAACGGGTCTTCCTAGATAGGTTACGTTTGTGTGTGAGGAAGGAGCGGAAGATTACCGTTGGCCGACGTATGTATTGCATTATCGCCTCTTAAGCGATGACCACGGTATTTTATTTATGGAGAGCGTAGTTCAAAATCTAACGCTTGTTTCTATAGTTGTGTTTTTCGAATCCGATTGTAATTTTCTCCGATACGGCGATCTGTAAAAGCCCTTTTTGGCCATTTTGATGGACCCGAAATTGAGGATTCTAATAAACGTGCTGAAATTTTAAAACTATAGCGACATATTTTGAAATGTGTGTTATTTTCGTAGATAACTAAATGTAATGCGCTTTAAATAGTTTCGTCATAGGAAGAAAAGTCGTAACTCGATTCTACGCATTTGAAGCGCAGGTAGGGAGGCCCCTTATAGGTATAACGTAATTTTTGTCTGGTAAGTTAGTAATAAGTAGATATCTGAAAAATTCGAGTTTTCTTTTAGGTGCAAGCTATAATTCCAGCAACTTTAGGTATGTATCACGTTTATAATTGGTCGTTGACATACTCGACACTTCCTGGAGGTAGCTGAGCCAATAAGAAAACTGTGACTGAATACAGGCCTATTTGACTGTGTCAGCGAGCAGCTAATAAACAGTTGCTGTCTGCACGTCGATTCCAGAACTGTTCTTGGAAGCTAGCCTACATGTCAGTGAACCCGCGAATTTTTCCTGTGTCTACATATAGGTTTTTTTTATCGTAACTACCTACACACATGTGACTACCTACATGCATTCCCAAATTTCCAAAAACTACTTTACAAGTAACCGTTTCTCCTCTCCCTATGCCCATCCACGCTCGTCCTTTCCATACACTGTCAAAATTAACGAAACTGCTATAGTCTCAAACATATTGTATAAAATGCACCGTTATCCTCAATTAATATTTCTTCACCGTTTCATATTTCCAACTTCAATAGTTAAAATTCGGCACGCTTACTTTCAGTAAGTTGTATTAACTAACACCCTTTTTAAAGACGTGCTCCACTGAAAGCATGTGTTACTGAGTTGGTACAAAGCTCCTCAGTAAAAAAAAAAAAAAAAGAATTAAAAAAATTAACTTAAAGGAAATATTAACTACTATTAGCCGTAGTCCGCTAACACAATCTATACGATTCCGTAAGGAATGTAGACATATCCAAAAGGACGACATGAAAACCTAAAGTAGACCAAAAGCATTCACATAAAATATCAGAAAGAAATAGTCGTTGAATTAAGAAATACGGTGAAAAACTGATTAATTGAAGATCAAAATTAAGAGTGGAAAAAATGGTCATAAAAATAAACCCTTGTATAAACGTTTTTAGTTAAAAATAAAGATACCTAATGGTAAGGCATATTGTTTTGAGGTTAATTATGTCAGATATGCAATGTGTAGTATTTATCTCGCATTTACATAATAAATGGAATGGAAATTATTAATTATATTGTGTACTTAAGAATTAACAACAAAATGTCGAATAGTCATCATAACATAAAAATTACACCTATATTTATTTTTCGAAGTTAAAGCTTCATGACCTTGTCTACCACTCAACCACAATACATAGCACAACTTGTAATTAAAAAAAATACAAATATTTGAACATACACTAAACAATAAAAAGAAAATCAATTGACAATGTGAAAACAGTTATGAAGCATTAAGACACGTATAAATTATCCACTAATATAGTACATTTTTACACAAACACGATCTCAAATAATTTAAGAATGAAAAATTATAACATTAAGCAATCAATATCAGTTGATAGGATAAATTGCGCTTAGAGGTGATTATGCAAGTGGTGAGCGAACAAGTGTGATCCTGACACTGTAAAAGAAAAATTTTGTACTTTTACAAAGAAAATCCTTGGTAACCCAGTTGCCAAATAAATTCCTTGTAAAGCTACAATTATTGTCCTTGTAATATAATACAAAGTATATGTTTGTATTTTGTAAAATTACAAGGACTAGCCATGTAGCTGTACTTTCAAAAAGGAAAAAAAAAAAGTAAATAAATTTAAATGTTCATTGTATTTCATAAACAACACTTTTCTTATTAAATTTTAATTTTATTTTGTACAAAGAATGTTAGGCTCCTTGGGGAGATCGCAACATAGCCAACGAGCCAAACATCACCCCCTTTACAGCTTTTAGTATTTGACAATTCCTCAGTTGTGACATTATTTGGTGACTCTTGACAATTGAAAAGACGCTAACGGACAAACACTAATTTCACACCCAGCCAGACCTGGGAATCGAACCCAGAACCCCTCGTATCCAAGTCGGTCGCTCAACCAACCGAGCTACGGGAGGTCGGCTACCAATTACCACCGCGACTTCAATATCCTTACAACTTTATAGTCTGTATCATATAAGTGTTTCGTATTCTGACAGTTCACTTCTGAGAAACGTGTCTGTACACTGGCTTGCGGATACAGTGATTTAGGTTTAAAGCTTCAAACAATGGAACTATCTGACGCATTTCTCAGAAGAGAAATGTCAAAATACGGACAAGTTACATGAAACAGACTTTAATTTGTATGCATTCAATGTACAGTTAAATAATACTTATTTATTTAAAACCACACAATTAATATAAGCAATCACTTTATTCCAGAAAAATACTGTTCAAAGGTTGTGATCTATGCATAACTAATTTCCGGCGAACTTAAGATTTTTGTAGACTACACATTTTTTTCTATGTTCTTTTGCAAGCAGAATCCTTTTAACATTATAAACTAATAAATGTACAAGATAAATTATTCAACATTTACAAAAGTTTGTACAACTACGAAGTAGTGCCATATTTTACAATATAATTAACAATGCAGAAAGTGTCGATATAGGTACAAATAATTCCTTTGTATTATTATAAAGATTACCTTTGAACTCCATAAACTAATGATTTTACAAAGAAAATCGTTCTAAATTTTACAAAATTGTTTTAGAGTGCGTGCGCGCAAAGCACAAAAACGCTCGTTGAGGTATTAATACAAAATGAAATTAAAAGCGGTGATACGACTATATTAGCAGAAGATTGTAGCCAAAATTACTTCATATAAATGTAAATAAGATTTTGTAATATTTTCTGCCACGTTACATCCACACATTTAATACGATTTCGCCGATTTTTTTTTCTGGATCCGATGGTTGGAGGACTGCGTGAAACAAGAAACTAGCAAACCATTCTAATGGGACTGAGGTTTCAGCAATGACTATTGTCAACATGCTAATTAAGAACTAAAAGATCAAGCTCATAAAATTTGTACTTTGCTGCTATCTACAGGCACATGTTTTCCTTGAATGCGTATTTTTGTAACAATAAACCAATAAGCCCTGTTCAACATTTGATCCCTTCTTCATTTCACAACAGACCACGGCAATAGAGGAACAGGTCTGGACACTTGGAGTTGAACATTTACCCTCAGGTCACTGACCTGGTGTTGCTTTTAACATTGCGCATACGAAACTACGAGTGGGAAGTTCGTGTCGCAGCCGCTAGGAGCACTGACAGTACGACGCTGTATAGCATTGTATAAAACATTTTCATTAATAGTGGCGCTTTCAGTGTTACAGGATTCAACTCAATAGTAGATACGTTAGTGTCCAGACCTGTAATTCTAAGACCATGATCAGGAAAAAAACGTTTAAAAACTCAAATTGTAAATATAAACTTGTCCAGAATTAGAAGTAAAACCATTTTTCTTAAAATACTATTTCTCACCAACTGACTACGTAAGAGTTGAACATAAAAGTAATCTAATACATGTTTGACCAACCTGCACTCTTATAACGCAAGTTAAAATGAAAAGGCATATTTAATCTGATACTTTTGTTCAAAGTGACTGCAGTAAAATGTTTTGGGTCTTGTGGCGCGGGAAAGAATAGAAGATGATAATGACGGTTTTGGCGAAGAGCCAGAGTTTGACATTAGATTTCGCAAATGGAATTGTTTTCCTATAATGTTTTCTTATTGTAGATGGTAATACTTGCACGCATTCAGTATTTTTTGTTGAGTTACGTAAAGAACGGCGAATTGCTTTTACTTTGTTGTATGTGAATATAGTGATCAAACAACCGGAACCAATACTGACCATTTTACATAGTTGGAATATATATTTTCATTTTTACAAAACTTATATAATTTGAAATTACAGTTTCTATGATCGTGAATTTTCAATAAATATTGTAATAATTTACGCGTAGGCCTACATAATAAATTTTTAATTTTTATCTGTTGTCGAATTATGAATATCACGTAAAGAATAGCAGTGTTATGTATATAGGTGATTTGAAAATAACTGCATATATTTTAAACCGATCTCTGAAAAATAATAAGGGCGTTACTGTATATAATTCAGAATTACGTATGTGTGGCAGCAACATAGGGTTTTATGTAGTCCCACATTTTCTCATATGAATATTAACAATCCTCGATAACTAAAGAATAAAGTTGATTATTTTGTATTCAGAATATTTTATAAACGTACTTATAAGGGCAACTAATTAAGGATTCCATAAAATACAAGATCAAACTTCTTTCGCACCATCAGCGGAAAGCGATACGGCTTACTATTTTAATAATTCCGTTCATCTGCATACTTATCAGCCCTACAGTGCCCTCTGCAGTAAATTCATAGATATTTCAGTTGGAATACAAATTAAGTTACAAGCAAATTAAGCTAAGCGTAGATAATCATTATCAGTTTTACAATGAGATTTTACTGTTCACGGATGGTTTTACACATAGTCTAGTTGTAAGATCATAGTTTTTGCCTGCATATTTTTTTAATGACAAAACGAATTTTTTTTTCATACGTAGGAAGGGCTATTTAACTTATTTTTATGTGCAGCATAAATACGCAAAATGGCTAAAAACAGAAAATAAGGGAAGTAATTTTAAAAATACATGCAGCAGTGTGTTGTAAGCTGATAATAATGAACGAGAACTAAAGTTATAAATTAATAAATTATATATATATATATATATATATATATATATATATATATATATATATATATATATATATATATATATATATATATATA
>PNEQ01058055.1:0-11733 GCA_003012365.1 Medauroidea extradentata | reverse complement strand
TTCTTTGAAAACACATTTCACCCCTTTTCGCCCCCCTTAATTATCGAATTTCGAAAAACCCATTCTTCGTGGGTGTCTACGGACCAAGGGGAAGCTTCCCTAAAAATTTCTTGGTTTTATGTCCAGCTGTTTGGGCTGTGCGTTGATGAGTGAGTGAGTGAGTGTGTCAAGACACTTCATTTTATATATTAAGATTCCTGGTTGTAATCAGTGGCTATATTCTGGTTGGTAATTAAGCGTCGGAGTGAGCCTAAATAGCTAGTGTTAGTCACAAGGAGCATAATCCGCTCTATCAATAATAATTAGCAAAAGTTTGCGAAGAAGAACAACACTAGTTTTATTGTCCGAAATGAACGAAACTATGTATTCATGCATTAAAAGAAAATAGACTCGCAATATACAGCAGAATGACATAATAGTATAGCGGAATTTATAACAAGGTGCCAGTTTCCAAGTAAATTTCAGATAGTTAACTGTACATGTGTTGAACTTTGCTCCAGTTGTATGAAGCAATTTTTCCAGATTCAATAAATTTTTTCGAAATTCGTCCTTGAAAGTTGTTAAAAAATATAACGTGTTTTCAAATAATCATCTGTACCGCTTATACCCGTTTAAATATCGAGATGATTTTTGATAAGAATTAAACTTATGTAAATATCTACAAATCGAATTCAGGATTTTATGAAATTCGAAAATTAAGGATCTGAAAAGCAGTAAAATATCACAGTCTTCCGAAAAAAGAGAATGATCATGGAGAAATAATTCAACAGTTGTTTCCTTTTGCCAACCTACTTATAAATAAAACCTCTTTTGACTGTAGTCTGTACATACGAAAGAATTATCACGGCCTGCCTTTTTAAAAATTCACTCAGGTATTGTATAAAGTTTGTGGTGTGGGAGGGGTGGGGTTACGGGTTCGTATCCCGTGCAAGACTTTGCGATGGGAATTACTATGACATCGTGCAAGCATATATACACTGAGCTAAGACAATTTATAGTTCACTGTTATTGAGTACGCTAGCTGTTAAATTACTTCATCACATATTTTATCCAGAGTTACTGTTTACATTACATAACTCCACGCGGGCAAAGCCGCAGCCGGCCAGCTAGTATTTTATAAAACAGAAACCGTCTACGGTTCGTTGCTTGCAGAGCTTGTACAAGCGTATATTCGGAGAATAGAGCTGTCGTCAGATCACAGAAAATTGTGGCTGTATCGTCCGCTGTCTTTTACTGGCCACCACGAATTATATAAAAAATATGTATATATTTCTTGAACAGTACATCCACTTAATATTAGTCTACTAAGGATTGTTGGAAAAAAATTAAATGTACAGCGATAAAATGCACCTGGTACCAATTTTTGACTAGCGCTGGCCTTCCTTGTTTGCCATTCTCTGTTCCTCTTTTATTTCCGTCAGACACAGGTGGGTTTTATGCGGTTTCAAAAGGAAAACAATACAGCAGTGATATTACTTTGCAAAATCGGACAAATATGCGGGTACAGTATTGAGCAGTAACACTATTATTTAGATTTTTACCATAAGATTTTATTTATATAATATTACTTCGCATCATGGTCGAAATATATTTAAATAATTAAGGTTTATCAATGCGTAGTGCGCTTTAGTAACTTAATCAAAATATGAAGTACTGAACAGTTAATTTTCTTTGGTAATTAATTTTGAAAAACTATTTTGATACAATTAACAAATACAATTTTTACTTTAATACATCAAACATTTGCCTCGAATGCAGATGTATACACAACAATAAAAACATCTTTAAATAGATTATTTGTTCTATTAATTACTTTTGCTCAATTTATTGTATAGCTTAGCCTAGTAAAATGTTTTATTCGATAAATAATATATTTCTAATTGTTTTCACGCCATTTTAGAAAATTTATTGCTGAAAACTACAGTAAACCATAAATATACGTGTTTGTATTTAAATTCAATAGCTTCGTAAACCTTCTTCATAATTGAGAGTGAGTCAACCTATTGACTATAGTTAGCCTATACTTTAAATAAATAAATACAATTGCATATATCAATTTATTTACGAATATAAATTTGAGATTCTTTGTTATGCTCTCGATAAAATATTTTTTTTTGGCGTGTAAAAGAGAAAAATTCTATTGTCTAAATATCAAGATGTTATCTACACGAATTAGACAAAATATTTTTATTCCATTATAAAATAAATGAATATTTAATAGAACTCTAAAATATGCGTAATATATATAGGAGAGTTAAACCCATAACAATTATATTACTTAAAAACAACTAGGCCTATATATTTCTTAAAAATACTACTTACGTGTTTCAAAGGATTATGAACTTAAATTTTGATTTTGAACATAGGTTTGTTTAATAAGACTTGATTAAATTTTAACTACAACACTTTGCGCTGATATGCGTTAGAATTTTTATTTGATTTCTACGAAACTTCTTACGTTAAATTTAACATGACCTGTCTGGACATAGCGTTTGCGTGTTGGTGTATCAGCACATATATTTTAGTTCAAATCTCAGAAAATTCAGTTCTAGATTGGTATGTTGGGCATTTCTGAAGGCAAATAAATTCCCTATAAAAATTACCCATTGCGTTTTTCCCACATATTGGAGTATTTCGTTCATAAACAACATTACGTACTTGTATTTCCGTTATTTAAAACTCATTCAATATATTACCATTAATTACCCAATATTCTATATAAAGCTACATACAAACCTTCATTAACTGTGTTCACGCCTTAAATGTATAAGTATGCACCCTTTTATTCCAAATGAAACATGTAGATGCTTATTTCATATTTAAGGTATGGCGTGTTTGTTATCAAAGAAAAACCAGCAGTACATGGAAATTAGGTTTCGTGATATCAGCTCCGCTGAGTAAATATGAGTTTTCCCAGTAGTTTGAAGATAAGGGTGATAATCGGAATAGAGGGTGGCCAAAAATAAGTGTTACACATTCAGAGGGATGATGTGCATGTTTGGAACATGTTTTATTAAGGAACCCAATGTATCCTTATACCTGAAAATGGCGCAACAAATGAACAGGGGTAAGTAGGCAACCTGGCGGGGCCAGTGTCGTCGGATGTCAATAACGACACATGTACATCTGTATTACCGCTCAGGTTTATTTAGTAATGTGTACCCTTTACATGTGCTGCTCAAAATGTCCTTCGCCACACCCGATACATGCAGTGCAGCGCCGTGACATGTTGCGACGCACATAGCCGAAGACAGCTGCTGTGTTTCCGATGGTCTGAAACGCAGCATGTATCCTGGCAACCAGTCCATCCCTGGTATGTACAGGAGTGGCGTACACAAGGGACTTCACATTGCCCCAAAGGTAGAAGTCCAAAGGCGAGAGGTCGAGGGAACGCGGTGGCCAGGCAATGGGATCACGTCGTCCTATCCAACGCTGTCAAAATGCACTGTTCAGGTGGTCACGAACACAAAGGGCGTAGTAAGCTGGAGCTCCATCACACTGGGACGACAATGACGCGCGAATATCAAGATTGACGTCATCCAACATGTCCGGTAAAACATCGCGCAGAAACCGCAGATACTCTGCAGCTCAGCTGTGGCTCGTTTTCGCGGCACTGCAACAACCATCGGCAGAACTCATGCCGTGCAGGAAAATCAACTTCTTGTAAGGCCTGTACCTTCTGTACGTGGTACTGGCGCAGAAGATGTTCCTTTAATGCCAGTGCAACAGATTGACGAGAGGTGTGCATGGCATGTGCTATCGCCCGTGTACTGGTAGATGGTGTTTCCTGAATTCGTTCCAGCACCTCTTCTTCATTGCTTGGTGTCCGCATTGTTCTTCTCGAACCACTTGCTGTCTTCTTGACGCACAGCGAACCCGTTTCCCGCAAACGGTGGTCAACACGTACGAACATTGTGTGTGCAGGGTGCCGTCGGTTAGGAAATCTCTGACGACACTGTCTCTCCGCCTCTCTTCCATTGCTGCCAGCTGCACCATAAACTAAATGCATATCGGCTAGCTCTGCAATTGTGTAGCCTTCCATGGCGCCTCTGATACTGCGACAATAGCGAGTGTAACACATGCAGGTGCCTCGTGCAGTCACTGAGTGTCAAAGCGGGTAGTACGTAAGACACACAATATAATGGCCACGTGATGTTTTCACTGGTTAGTTGTCGCCAGGTTGCCCAACTACTCCTGTTCATTTGTAGCGTCATTTTCGGGTATAAGGAGGTGTTTCCGGACATGGGTTCCTTAATCAAATATGTTCCAAACATACATATATACCATCCCTATAAATTTGTAACGCTTACTCTTGGCCACTCTGTATATTAGGATATATTTCCTGACGTAAGTAGTTTGACGAATGTAGCGAAAAAAAAATTGTGCTTTCTGTATTATACGTCACCCCCTGTGTTAGTTAATGAACGTTTTGTATTCTGAACAGTGAATGTGTTATGTCTGAGAGATAATTAACGAGCACCACAAAACACGTGGTTCTTACTCGTAACCTCCCCCTTTCTCCTATAGACGTGTGGTATGATAAATTTCTGCTTGTATTTCGACTAGTCTATACATTATAAAAAAAGTCACTCATTTGACTCCGTCTAGTAAATTACACTTTTAACAGTTGTACGAGATTTTGTATGCTTCATTTTAGTACACAACAGTCCATAATACAATAACAAATTTTAGATACTTGTGAAAAAATATATAAAGTATTTTAATAAGCACATTTCGCCCCGATTACCTTTTGAGTCAGGATTTGAATAGCATTGTTAGATGATGTTCAAAGAAAAATTTTTCGCCAACTTTCAAAATTGTTATATATGTACGTTTGTTTTATTTTATTACGTAGACTTGGTTGACTGTACTAACAAATGTTTCCGGCAAAGAAAGAAGGAGTCTCTAGCAAGAAGGTGTCTGTAAAATCTATGATAACGATTATACGCCCGTAGCTTTGTAAATAATTCTTATGGGACTGCAATCTTTTCCTGTAAGCGATAAAAAGTTATTACCTATAGACACCTCGTTTTACTTTAGCCTACCGAGTGTCATAAAATAGATGATAAGTAGTTAACACGACTAAAATGGTGTTTTAAGGGCTTCGGCGCTCTGTATCCTGAAGGTAAAAGAGGAAAGTACATAATAGATCCTGAAGTTAAATTTTTTGCTTTCGACACGTGCAGTAATGTAATATAGGTAGAGATGATGGTATATCGCGAAAACGTTTTGTGCCAACATACCCTTGAAAACACTGTACTTTCTCGCTACATGTGTGATTGGATTGATATACGTCTGCTACTACGTAGCTATCTGCTGACCAGTAACAAGCATAAAATATTACCAATGTTGGGATTCTTATTGGCTCAGTCAAATAGGGTAACAGCTCCAAATACAAGCGAAAGCAAGTATTCTTTTGGTAAGTTGAACAAGCGTTGAAAATCAGCAAACAATCAAGTTTTCCCGCGATAAACCATAATTTCTAAATATAGAAGTAGGTCAAATTTGCTTGTTATTGGCCGATAACGTGATAGATGGGGACCTTGGCCACGATTAAACATCGGGACCTGCTATTTTTACCGACGCAACGCAGCGCAAGTACAGAGCAAGTAAAACAGGGGGTCGATTAAAATAGCTGTTTTACAGGTGCAACACAAAATTTGCACCTGCGTTGCGTCTGGTTGCACTGCATTGAAATTGAATACTTACACACGTGCAACATGAGTAGAGGTACGTCAATTTCGCAAATACATTCCAGGTTAGGTTGAACGCCAAAAATATATACTTCATAATCACATGTGTGATTAGCTGGTGGCGGCTGTCACGAAACGCATTTGACTACCGCAAGCTAATAGTAAATAAAACTAAGGAAATGATTCATAGAACTATCGCTTGTAATGTTGTAAGCCAGTGAAAAATCGATTGTATCCAGAGCGTGTACAGGACTGAGCAATCTAGGCTACTGCCAGATGAATCGGCTAAATTGACGTACCTCTAAATATGAGACCCGTTTAATTCGACCAACGCTTACGCTGCATTGCGTCGGTGCAAATAGCAGGTGGTGATATTTAATCGGGACTCAGGTCATTTATTGCATACGAGGGAGAATTTAATTGTAATACAACTCAACCAGAGACAACGCAGGGGCAAATTTTGCGTTGCAGTGTGGTTAATTGTACTGCAGGTTGGAAAGAAAATGTGTTTTCTTATGGGAGAGTTCGGCACGTGGAAAATTTCTGCCATTATTTTCGCTGCAATCACTAAGGGAGCATAAAAACAAGTACCTATATTAAAATCAAATTTTAATAGGCTTGGAAATAACAGAAAACAATTTTATTTAATTTTAAAGTGAAAATAAACCTATTTCGCGTTTTAAATTATCAATTGTACACCATAAAAATAGTTTGTAAATTTACCAGACGTGCGTATATGAGCGCTAAGAAAGTAGGTATGGCAGAATAGTTACCCAGACATACATGGTACCATCCTAAACCTAATTATAAAACAGTCAAATGCATACTAAAGTTACCAGACTTTTATTGTAACATTTGTAAACGTTTGCATATTTACAAGGCGGAAGTATGGTAACTGTCCCATACTGCGTCTGGGGTAATAACTTCCTAAACGTTTGAGGAAGTTTTTTTACAGTGTACGCAACATAAAATTCAAGAAATCTATGTGATTGGTCAGTTTGCACCCATTACCGGTACAAGCGCTCAAGCGACATAAATTCTCCCTGCGCCAAATTTTTAACATTGATCATTCTAACCTGTAGTAGAATTAACCTTGTTGCATCCATTAAAGCGATGTTTAGTCCCCCGCTCCCCCATCGTTCTGGAATCGCGCGGACTCTAAGGCACTAACTTGATCACTCACAACGCGCATTATCTCCTCTAAGCACTAGGCGGTATACTTCTGTTAAGAGGACTATACGCAAGACGTAATTTTCCGTGTTTGATGTGCGGAGACACTGAAGCAATAATGTTCAGCTTCCCACAGTCTACGGCAACAGAATCGCGCTTATATTCGCGGCGCACCAAAGTGGCGTGAATTGTTTTCGCATTACTCTTTTTCCTATGGAACTTTAAGAGTCAACCCTACAATTTTATTTGTGGAAAGTTTGCAGCAGAGTGCAACGCATGCTTCCAATGAAATGTTTTACGAAACCTGGTGGTATTGTTCCAGTTACAGCTGTTTAAAAATGACGGACCCCAAAAAAATGTAGCATTTATAAAATGATAGGAGCCTAGTTTAAACCGTGTGTTCTTTTCGTGGATAAAAAATATCGTGAATAAGTTTATCTGTTTCGCGCAGAAAAGAATAGGCGCGGCACGCTGCAACAGCGTTCATGAGTCAGGTGCACAAGTCTCTCAAGGGCGCGGCTACCAAAATTTTCATCACCGTTTTTTTATTTTTATATTTGTACCGGTTATTTTTTCTTGTTTTAGACACAAAATGTGACCAAATTTTCCTCTAATAAAATTTTATTATCTCCCATATTTTTTCCCAAATTTGCATGTTTCCGTTTAAAGGACGGCACTAAAACCAACTCACTTACCAAAATGAAAAAAAATTCACAGTGAATAACGACGTAGTAGGCTACAGATTTAGCTATGTTCAAACACAAAATAATATATTTTTGTATTTTAAAAAAATTTTGAATTCACTCAAATTATTATTTTAAATTTTAGCATTTTTAAAAATGCAAAATATTTTACTTTTTGTTTTTATGGACGTGACACTGTATCCTCCGACGTCTTTAACTACTGTGAAATTTTTAAGTTTGGTATGTTAGTTGGTTTTAGTGTAGTCCTCAAAACCGGAAACATGCACATTTTGACTTTAACAAGCTATTAAGATTGCTATGAGAGATAAACAAATTTCATGAGAGCCAAATAAGTCAGATTTTGTGTCTAAAATAAGAGAAGAAAATATCTAGTACATCGCGCCCTTAAGGTAAGACTCGCGTATCCCCTCTACTATCATCAATCCACGGCAGCTTCCATGTAAGACTGGAAATGCTGCCGTGCTTCTAGCAGCAAGACGTGAGTTGATAGCTTGATTCTAGGACACGTCTGCCAGGGCAAGATCCAGCCTTTGATCCCTTCAGGTCTCCTGCTCAGAATGCAGGAGATATATGTACTCTTCTCTAGCGCTCTATAGTTCGCTTCGTCCCTTGTTTTATGGGATAGTGTCGGTGCTATGTAAGCATCGCGTCGCACTCTGTGAGCTATAGTATTACCTCACTCAGAACCATCCCGCCCTGCTTAGGAAGAAAGCAGTAACTAACGCAACAGCACAATTGAGAAACAAGACGTTAAATACATGTCAAAATCCTATCCATTTATCAATTCCGAATAGGTTTGAAAATATGTTTTTATAGTGCAGACATTTTCTTCAAATCCATTTCTGGAGAAAAAAGAATTGAAATTGTCATTATTTACTTAAAACTTAAAACAACATAAAACAAATTATTTTTAAAACAATGTATGTTCCCATTATTAAATAAATAAATATAAATGGACTCGAAGTTACAACATGGTTTATACAGTGAAGTGTATTTTTCCTACAACTCATACGCACAATTTATTTTACTGCCTTTTTAGCGTGTAAACGATGCAGAATTTCAAGACGAATCTAACGATACCATAAACTCTATTTTTTCTGTAGTTACTACCTTCTTCCTAAGCAGGGAAGTAAGCATACAGAACACTACGCTGTTGTGCCCAGTGCTGCTAACTGTAACAATGTTTATTTAACTACACCCTCCCGCTTTCTCGACATGTAAAACAAATTTTTCAAGTGCATTAGTGCATGGAAAACCAAAACATTGTTAAAATACACATGGTTACTTTTAGAGTGGCCACTATGGTTATCCGCTTGAAGATACATGTCCTGACAACAAAAAAGGTATTTGCTTCTGCATTTATGAGGTGTTTGTGAGAAATTTTGAAGTTCGCTCGAACATTTCAAATCGCCGGCTTGTAAACATGTGTTTTACATGATATCGTAAAAAGTAAGGAAGTGAATGAAAATTAATGATTTACTGCATGACTTGGAAGTGCTTAAATTACAAATTTCACCAATCAGTAGTTCCTAGAGTGAAACTATGTTTTGTATAGAATTTGAAATTTCGGTACAATACATTGTTTCACTCTATACAACTATTGATTGTTTGGCCAAATTATTTTAAATACTTCAAGTCATAAAGTAAAGCCTTTATTTCATTCTCTTTCTCACTAATGATATCACATAAAACATGTGCTCACGAGCCGGCGATCTGAATGTTTACGTCAACTTCTAAAGTCCTCACAAACGCTTCGAAAATGTAGTTGCAACTACCACTTCTGTTAGCAGGATACGTAATTATGAACAGACAACCACACTGCTCAATCTAACAGCAATCATGTGCATTTTAACAATTTTCTCTTAACATGCACTAATGCCCTGAAGTATGTTGACTACCGCGTGTTTCAAATTCGCTGTAATGTGCAAGGAAATACGTCTATATTTTACGAAACAATCAAAAACCTGAGCTCATTGTGTCGGTGTACGAAAAGAAAACACACTTCGTTGGGACAAGGACGGGACGTCAACGGTAAAACACCATACTCATTACAAACACTGTTTCAGAGCTCTCCAAACATAACTAAAAACGGCCTTTTCAAAATTCCGTACTTCAAAATGTACTAACCGGATGCAGGGCCACAAACTAGGAGGATAAAGAAGAGGGAGTGGGATTGCATAGGAGTCCGGGACCAAAGTGGTCCCAGCGTCTGTCGAAATTTAGCTTTTTTTTTTAATTTCTTATGTATCCTTACGTAATCACAAATAAAGTGTCTTACTTAAAAGTAATCTTTTTCCTGGAGGCGTGTAAATGCCATGAAAACAGTGTGCAGATCAGCGACATCTTGGATGTGGAGGGTACACTGAGACGTGAGGGCATCCCCGTGTCGCCTTCCAGTGCTGTCAAGCTTATTGTCCTTGGTGGTGCAAAACGCATCCACTCAAGTTACCTTTGAAAATGAATAAATACATTTCCGAAAGTAATTATATTAAAATTCATTTTTTAACTTCGACGAAACATACTGATAGAATAATCCAAGTAAAATACTGCCTTGATTCTTTCTTACTTGTTATATACGCTTACCGCTCCACAATTAGAATAAAGTTAAGTTTGTTATCTGCTGACATATGCAGCAAATATTTTACTGTTTATTTTACAGTGCTGCAATTTAATTTAACGTAAAGGTTTTAATAATTAAAGTTTTATAAGCTTTCAGAGCCTTACAAATAAGAATTTCAATAATATATTTTACTTCATTTCCAATAGCGCAGCATTTATTACTTTTACACCTTTCGGTTTTACCATACAACGGCAACATAAGAAATAGGTATTAAAAAAGTTGTTTTAAATATGCATAGTATGAATTTAACTTTTAAATGTTTATTTCGGAAATGTATACATGAAACACCAAAAATCAAGTGATTTTTCCCACAAGATTCATGTATCGTCTCATGAATATTGTTGAAACCCTGCGGACCGTTTCTCTGATAAGTAGATGGTCTTCTGACATACAACGCCTCAAGATCCATTTGTAAGTTATCACCATCAAATACAAAACATTTTCCATATTCGAGTAAAAAAGTACCGTAAAAGTTTTCCTATTTTTTATGAAACAAATATACGAATGTTATTTATTTTACGACGTTATTGACTATAAAATTAACTGATACCTTAAGTATTTATAAAACACTTTGCACAGAAAAATATTGAAACAATAAACTGTTAGAATTGACTTTATTGTCAAAAATTAAATAACATTACCACGTCGACTTCGGTGAATTTATATTTTCATTACAAACGTAGAATTAATAAAACTTAAGAAGGACTTTAAAAATATTTTTACAGTAAAAATTGTTCCGTTTGAGATACCCGTAAAACCAAATTTTGAAAATCGTTTTCACGACCCAAGCAAAGTGTTGGTAATTTTATAAAACTTTAAGAAACAGCAATTGTTTTACAAACTGTTTTATTGTGGACATATGCCATTGCAATATTATGTCGTCCCAGAAATCATACAAAGAGATTAAGAAAAATAAACAACGGAAAAAAAAAAAAAACAAGCCAAGTTGGCTGTAGTCAACACATCCATAAGCCAGAACAATACAACATGAATGATCCCATAAGGAATTAGTCAACAACTAATAATAAAAGAAAAGAATGATAAACAACAAAAAAATATAAGTCGAAATTCAAAATAAACTAACATGTAACAATAAGAACATCACAATTAAGACAGCACAGACAATACTGGAACGAATACAATAATAGACACAAGACAAGATAACAACAACAACGTCGCAGACAACACACTAGACCAGGGGTGTCAAACTGGCGGCCCGCCTGGACTTTCCTTGCGGCCCTTCTTCCTAACTGAAGGAACAAAAAATAAGAATAATTCGAATTTTAAAATATACTTACATCCATTTTTTAAATAAATTGTTCATTTTATTTTGTTGGAAAAGGACTCCAAATCTCCCAAAACTTGTAGCGAGCAAACGGTGCCAAGTGTCTGGTAGGAAAACATGATTAGCTTAAAATGGTAAATCCCAATACTTGTGTTGTTGTTTTAAAGTAGCATTTACTGTCGGCGAGTAAAATAATATATGTGTCTTTGTTATATAAGTCAAGAAAAGTTTTGTGCTGCGAATGCAAAAATGATCACAATG